>CAOJBK012719311.1:0-14725 GCA_948294925.1 Codiaeum variegatum | reverse complement strand
ATTCTATGATTTTGGTTAAAATATGGTTTTTGTGTATGCATGAACAAATATCACAAGCATGAACATGTTATAATGCATGTAACAATTGCATAAAGCAGTAAAATAACAATTTGACCATGGGTCCTTCCTCTAGCCCACTTTTGGTTCTAAGGAAGGAACACTGCCTCAAAGAAAGTAGTAAATTACAATTACCAAAACAACAATAAAAATTAGGGCATCTCCCCTCCAGTCTTATGATATGGGAAGAGCACACATTCCCTAATAACAGTCTATACATAATATAGCAATAACATGAGAAATAATAAAGAAAATAGCATAAACAATATAATGAATAAAGGTAATATAATAATAATAATAAGAACATAAATTTGGAGTTAAAGCCATGAAACGGCTTGTTGACGTATCCCTTTGAATGGGAATCAAATCCCACGTCGTTCTCCTTTCTCTCGAATCGTTATGGGTGTTCAGATAATAGTGGGATGGTTTAATGTTCAGTGACTAACCAATTTTAGTTTAATAAAATCATTAACCAAATAGGCCATTAGTCATTTCAAACTTTGATTAATGAAAAAGTGATTTTGAATATGATTTAAGCACTTAAGATCATTTTAAGGTTTCACTATATTAATTTTATGAAAATAGATTTTTTTCATAATCATGCCTTAATTAGATTAAAGGCTTTAAAATTGGTTTTTGATAAAACATGACTTAGTTTAGTATTAAAGGTCTTAAAATGATCTAAAAATTGAGAGGAGAGAGATATACTGTACTGATTTTACCTTTGCTTTGCGAGGCTTTGGAATCAGCATGTCGAAGGGCTTGACAAAACTAAAACGGGTCTCCGTTGTGTTTGGAGAGTACTGATATTAGTCTATCTGAACTGGAACTAAATGAATTGAACGTCTAAACTAATAAGAACCGTAGTAACTATTGTGAAATTCCCAAGTCTTGGATTGATTAAACAGGAATTGTGGTATTTAGGAAGTGTTTTAGGGCTTAGAAAATCAGTTTAAGTGCATTAAAATTCAAAAAAAATTCGAACCTAAAATTGTTCTGAAAAGTTCAAATTTATGGGTATTTGTGCCTGAACCTTAGGGGATAAAATGTGTGCGTTTTGGACAAAATGCATGTGTTTTGCCACAAACGTATGCATTTGTGGTGAAACACGCGTGTCATTTAGGCCTGGTTGTTGGGACCGATTTTCTGACCCTTGCTTGGTCTGATTCAATTTTGGGTTTTTTTGGTCCGTTTGAAGTCCTATTTGAGCCCGTTTTGAACCTCTGGGACCGTCGCCGGATTTAATGGTGCAAAAATTAGGGTTCACATGAAGGTATTACTTGAGCTTGCAATGACATTTGCAACTTGGTGGTGTTCTTTGATTCTTTCTTAGGTTAAGGTTTTCATTATTTTGGGTGCTTTGATTAACATATTTGCTTTTATTTCTTGTATCGAGGTAGTTAAATTACTTGAAGCAGTTGAATATCTAACAGTGTCTTCATCACTACGGGTTAATACTCTGACTACATAATCTAATTTTGACTTAACTTCTCTCAATTCTAACCTTCACTTTTCTCTTAAGCTTTCTTTTAAGATATTCTTTATTCTTTCTCTGTGTTTCTTTCCTACGTTTCTCCTTTATACCAATTTTCCTTTTCCATGGTACCTTCCTTTATGAAGGAGTTCAAAAGAGTGTGACCTCTTATTGGAGAGAGGTGAATCTAACTTGAAACTCAATTAATGATTTCCTTTGAAAAATCCTTCCAGTACTTCTCTTGTTGTGGTTATTCTCTTCCTACACCTAAACAAAGGTTTTTTCATGAAAACCATAAACTTTCTATCCTAATATGAGAAACTCAGTACATATAGTTCTATGACCACATACACAAAGGACTCTTTCTTCCTCTTTCCCCTTTCTTTCGTAAGGACATTTTCTACTTTAATGTTAATCATTTTGTTCTAATTCCCAACTCTACCATCAATATTAATTGCTTCAAGGTAGTTGTTATTCTTTGGAATTCCTGACCTTTCCCCTAAACAGTTTCAAGTTTTCTTCAAATTCTCTGCAAGCACTAAGGATTTTGGGATTTTTATGTCTTTTAAGAGCCCAAATTAGAGCGTCTTTGTTGACAAATGTAATAAATTTAAAGGTTGAAAGAAAGTCTTCTTTATAGTGGAATGTGTAAATAAAAGCCAAGTGAGAGGAGTGGCTTTGGCTTCTCTAGGGCTTATTTTGAGGCAATGAAGCAATTCAAAACCATAGTGAATGGTAGCCTTATTTAACCTATCTCTAGTATGTCTATCTTATCAAGCGTCTTCACTAGATTTGTTAGATTTTTTAGTTTAAAATCCCTCAATCCCATCATTTAAAAGGCTTTTAAGGAGAGGCGATTCATAGAGCCCCGACCATCTATTAGAATTCTCCAAATAGTGAATTTTGTTATCACTACCTAAATAACAATTGGGTCTGCCCATGAAGGCCTTTTAACATCTACTTCTTCGACCCATTACTTTGTGCTGTTTAAGTATACAAATTCCAAAGCCTCTTATGTATAAGCTATGACCTTCATTTTGATTATGCTTTTAGATACTTCTTTTATAGTTGGAAAATAATTGCCAGTAACTCCTCAATTTTTTCTGCACCTTTGGACAAATTAGTTTCTTCCTACTTACAGTAAGCTCAAATTTTCTTCTTTTTAGCAATCCTTATCATTATCTGAGTCCTTATCATCACCAACATTGTAATTATTGGCCTTATCCTGGCATCAAGAACATACTTACTAAAACACTTACATAGGTTGTTTATCAATTTATCAATTTACTCCAATGATTTAGCAATTTATCACACTTTCTCTTTGGGTCAAAATAAGCTCTACACCAGTACTTGTATGGCCTTTCTTTCAACCTATTCATACATTTTGTGTTCTTCTATTATAAAGCCTCAAGGTAGGAGTCAAGTCATGACATATAGCTTGCGCTAGCATATGTCCAGAAAAGTTATGTGCACTCTTTTTCCTTAAAGTTTGTTGCCCTCATGTTTCCCAATAGATTCCTCACACACCATCCATGCTCTGAGTGTGGAAACAACCTCTCAATATAATTTTTAGACCCTGAAAAATGATATTATATTATATAGAATACTTATTCATAAAACCATATAATAAAAACATCAAGTAAAAATTGACAAGTTTTTTTTACCTTCTGCCTGTCACTCATTAATGTTCTCTAACATTAATCATATAATCTCAAATCTTCCTTCAACATCTTTAAAAACCAGACCCAATATTCCATGCTTTCTTTCTTTACCTCAACATATGCCGTTGGGTATATAAATCATTGGAGTTTATACTGATAGTAATGAGGAGTTGACATCCATATGCCCCTTTCAACCAATAGCCATCCAGGAAAATTATCCTCCTACACTCACTTTTGAAACCTTCTTTCAATTCCCCAAAACATATATACATTGCATCAAACTCACCTTTTCCTTAAATTCAATTGTGGAACCTAGATTACTTCTTAGAGTCTCTAATTTGTATGCATGAAGCTTCCCATATTGAGATGCATCATCTCTATTAATCTTTGTAATACAAAAGCCCTATGTATCTAAGCTTTCATCTTCCCAATAGTGTATTTGAGATCATTATCCATCCTAGCTATTATTGCACCAATAAGCCACATAGGATTCTCCTTTATCTCATTAATGCAATGGTTGGCTAACCATTTGGAAGCCAAATGAAATACATTTTAGGACAAGCATGCTTATGGTTGTATGACCTTATTTAAAAGTAGGGTCATCAAGGTCTTTTCTATCCTTGATGCTTGCATAGAAACTCCATTTAGATTGCTCGTTGTAGCAAATTGCATTCACTTTATGGTATCATTCTTTTTGAACCATGTCTAATATCTAAAGACAATGTCGTTCATCCTTATTGCCTCTTTCAATTCATGTCTGTTCTTAAATAACATGCCCAATTCAAGGTTTAGACACTCTCTCTCTTTGGAAGCATAAGATTTTGGAAAATTTTCCCTTCCATCATCTTCAGGTTCACTCTGAGTATACAACTAATCACTATGAGCATACTCAGAATCATGATCGTTATCAATTTTAAAAGCTCTATTACACATGATGTATTAACAGTGATGCCAGTTCGCATAAGCCTTTCTGCTACTCTCCTATTACCTATTGCATACACCCTACCATGGTCTGGAGAGTGGTCCTCAATATGTTCTTTAAGATCCACATCCATGTCTTCGATATCTCACTCTGGATCATTGAAGTCATCAATATTGTTTTGTCCTGTTAATTGTGGAACACCATTTTGGAGGTTAGGTGTTGGTTGTTTAGGAGCTAATTGTTCATATGCAACATGTTCAGATATTAGTATTTCATATGAAGCTTGTTCAGGTATAGTTATTTCAAGTGCTTTATATGCAAATACAATTATTTTAGGTGCTACATATTCATGTCCCCCACTGGTGCAACTTGCTATTGTTTTCTTATTATTACCCCTTTCATGATTCATCAGCATATCCATTGCAAGCTCAATAGTGTATTCATTAATCATATCTTGCCACTTCCTCAATTACTTTTTACTTCTCCTTTCTTTATCACCGAAACTACCCAACTCCATAAATCCATCTAAATCACTTCTTTTGAGATATTTCACTAAACCTTCTAAATTCTTGTTTTTTGTTTCTTTATCAGGCATACCAATGCCTTTATTAGATATAAGGGAAAAGGTGGAGCTATGTGTTAAGAAGTGGGGTCAATTTTTAATATATTAAGATTTATCGGTATTTTTTGAATGACCCCGATAAATATATTAAAATAATTCAGCAAATATATTCAAATGATTCTATTTAAATTTTTACTAAATAAAAAAAGATAAATATTTCTAAATAATAAAAAATTATATCATTTATTTTATTTTACCATTTTATGTTTGTATTTTCTTTGTAAATAACATGACTTTTTTGAAAAAAAATAAAATCATTAATTTTAACTTAATTGGCTTTTTCATCAATTATAATATAAAATTATAAAATAATACAAATAAAAATTAAAATAATTTTTAGGAAAGCTGTTCTTAATATATGAATAAAATGCATTTATTTTAAATACTGAGAGAGCATATATTTATTTATTTTGCATAGGTGGGTCACTATAGATTTACCTATATATACGTACGATGACCCCACTAAAAATTTTTTCATGACGGTATAAGGGCCTCAATTTCGGATGTATCAGCTGATTCCTTAGTACTTACACCCATACCATGAGCCTCAATATCATCTCCAACATTATCACTCCCATTGTTAGCTCTCCCAGTTCTCTCACTATATCCTTCACCATTTGATGTACCATTGATTTCATCTCCATCATAATGCTCAACATAAATGAATACCTCACCAATGTCCTATGCTATGTGAGCAAAAAGCCATAAATTTGGAACAGTTTTAAAGTGCTTCAATCCATGCTCCAAATGATCATCAGGAGTTAGCCACCAGTAATTACAGACTCTTTGAACTCCAAGATCTATTATAACTTTATCCATGACCCTCTTAAAATTTGCAACATTACGACTATAGAGTTTAGATACTTGTCCATTTTCGTACCATTTTCATCAATCTTCCCATTATAATTAATGACTATCATAAATAAGCCATTAGGATTTGGAAAACAAGAGATTTCTTCAGAATAATAAACAAATTATAGATATCATAACTATCTAATCAGTAAAAGTTTAATAATATGTTCTAACTTTATTTCATTAATGAACATGACCTCAAACATATTTAGTTTCAAACCTTCAATCGATCAGTTTATAATATTAAATCCCAAATTGATTGAATTTATTACCCTAACAAAGATATCCAACCACCCTAATACTTTATCATCAAGACAAAACACTAACATGAATTTATTTCATCCTAAATAATCAAAGAAAAAACTTATGTAATTTTTCAGATCACAATAAACACGATTATATATATATATATATATAACATGAATTTTTGTTGTTGAACATCGATCCACAATGAGATTCCTTCCTTTTCAGCACCTTTTTCTTCCTTTTTGCAATTTTCTTTGACTTAGAAGATTTTGACTTCATTTTTATAGAATTAATAATAAATGACCTCTTGTTTTTAGACACCAAAATTTGCTGCCACAGACAACTACCCAAGAGTAAATAAGTTATCTTCCTCTCTCTATCCATTAACTCTATCATTTAACAAGCAAAAGAAGTGGATGAGATTTCAACTTTTCTCAGCTAGGATTTGTACGTTTCTTAGAAGGAGAAGAAGAATTAAATGGGAACATGGAATTCTTCCTCTTGGAATGAGATCTAGCAATCTGGTGCTGGATGAGACTCATACATAACATACATACGGGAATCAAGGTTTTGAACCCCTTTCTGTGCTGCTGAGAGCATTTGAGGTGTTTTTTTTCCTAATTTTATTGGCTGACATATTGGCCACATGGCAAATGAACGGTGAAAATTTTAAAATACAATTAGAGGTATGTTGCGTATTTTTACAAGGTACTTTTTCTCCTAAGGATCACAATGTGCATAAATAAATTTTTGAGGGATTTTTGTGAAATTAATCCTGGATCTTTAGTTATAGGTTTTTCTTCGTGTTTGACCCATTTCAATGGTAATAAGTCTTAAGGCTTTGGATTCAAGATTCTTAGGTTTTGAGTCTTCTAAGTCGATTGGTTGGATCTTTTTTTTCATTCTTCAGTGATTTTCTCCCTATTTTAACATGTTTGATCCGTTAATGTACATAATATTATATGGTCATTAATCTTTTGACAATTGTATACAAATATTTAATTTTTCTATTTGATTTTATTCTAGCAAATAAAAGACTTCAGATGTGATCAACATTCTGTACTTAAAGATTTTTTTTTAATAAAATTGGAGAGAAGGCTGAAGATAAGCCAAGACATCCCAACTTGGTTGGCACCTCGTATAGCTCAACCTCCAAATCCAAGCTCTTATATTATTAATAATAAAAGAAAAAAGAATACAATACAAACCAAAATCTCACCCTAAAACAAAAAAAATGGGGAAAGAATTATACAAAACAAAAGTTTTCTCTACAGCTGAAATCATCACTAAAAAAAATGGGGAAAGAATTACACAAAACAAAAGTTTTCTCTACGGTTGAAATCATCACTAAAACAAAGCTAAGACAAAAATATGGATAGGAATTCCACCACACTAGACTAGGAATCATAAGCAATACGTTCAGCTTCTCTATTCCCTTCCTTGTAGATGTGTGATGCTCTAATAGTTATGAATCGAGAAAAGCTAATACATGATAACCATTCATCTCTAAAACACTAAGGAAAATTAATAGACCAAGATCGAATTAAGGAGACCGCATAAGAGGAATCTGATTCAATCCAGAGGTGATGCCAACCTAATTCCCAAGCCTTTTTAATAGCAAAAATTATATTAGAGAGTTCAGCAATAAAGGCATATGAATTAGGGAGTGCAAAAGCTCCTTGCACATAACCCCTCTAATTCCGAAAAAGGCCACCAGCGGCTGCCTGACTAGGTGCGCTTTTGAGAACTTTGTCTGTGTTTACTTTTATCCATTAAAGGGGTGGGGGTTGCCAAATAATGCTAATAACTGAGCCTCCTCAACAACTTGAAAAAGACTCCTTAAAAGGTCAATAGTAACACTGGAAAAAGCTGATAAAGCTACCCATAAAGATTCAGCAAAGCTACAATGGACAAAAATATAATCAATGGACTGCCAATGAGCCTTACAAAAATAGCATTATGAAGCTAAAATAGCTCCCTTAGACTTTTGAACATCATCTGTAGGTAGCCATCCGCAAATTTCTCTCCAACTAACCAAAGCTCGAAAAGGAATTAAAAAACTCTTCCAAAGAAACTTGCAACACTGCTGCTACTCTCTATGATTATATGCCAAAAATTTATAAACTTTTTTGACAATAAATTTCCCATCTAGCATAGGAGTCCAGCAACAAAAATTAGATTTTTCAAGACCCACCTGTATCGCTTCAATTTGCTGCCTGAGATTCAATGAAAAATTGATTGGTAATGCCCATCTCCCCTCAGTAATGTACCACCTTATATTTTCAACAGGTATTTTTGAGAGTGGAAGATCAAGTTGCTCAGCGACAGTGGTTGAAATCCAAGCATCGGTCCAAAAAGCTAGCTGAGAATCAGCTCCAATAAACTATTTTGTGTGTCTTCTAATCATCTCATAAGTCTCCTTAATTGAACTCCAAATGGAAGATTGAAAATAAGTGAGTTTTGCAACTTTTGAATTATGCAAAAATTGAGCTCGAAGAATAGAAAATGGAAATATGCGCTCATTAATTAAAACCCAAGAAAACTTCCCCATCATAGCTTTGTTGAGCAAATCCAAATGTTTTAATCCCAAGCCACCCTCTTTGATATCCCGATAACAAATATGCCAAGGAACAGTAACTGATTTTCTATCATCCACAGAACTAGTCCATAGAAAATTTAGAATGCCACGTTCCAAATTACAAATAAGATTTTGGGGCCAATGATAAACCATAAAGGAGTGAAGAAAGGAACTATAAATTACTGATTTAATCAGTGCTAATTTGTCCTCCATAGAAAGGGTAGAGCCCTTTCATTTAGAGAACAACCCTTTCATTTAGAGAACTTACTCAAGACTTTATTTACTATTGGCTTCAAGTGTTATTTGTAAGGAATACCTAAAAATAGGGGGACACCCAAGTATATAAAAGGAAATTTAACATTAAGAATATCATCAATTGCTTTCATATTTTTTATCGTAGCCTTACAAAAGAGTAGAAGGTTGTCAGCATACATTAAGTGAGTTGGAAAAAAAGTTTCCTTAGTGTATTGTATTGGGGCTATAATCCCATAAGAACATATCTTCAGTAACAACCTACTAAGGAAATCCTCCATAAGATAAAAAAGAATAGGAGATAATATGTCTCTTTGGTGAACCCCTCTGGAACATGAAAAATAACCTTTAATTTTCCCATTTATCATGGTAGACAATCTAGATGTGGCAAAAATTGAAAGAATCCCTCACTTGCAATGAAAACCCAAAACTTTCTAGCACATCCAAAAGAAAATTCCAATCAATTGAATCAAAATCTTTAATGATATCAATTTTCATTGTCATACAACCCCAATGGAAACGTTTATCAAACAAGTTAACCACTTCAGATGTTGTCGCAATGCAATTCAAAATACTCCTATTTTGAATAAAACCAAATTGGTTTTTAGAAATGATACAAGCAACAATAAGAGTAATTCTTTTTTTCAATATTTTCATAATAATTTTAAAATAGAAGTTGCTTAAGACTACAAGCCTAAACTGATCAACCAAAATAGCTTCAGCAACTTTAGGAATCAAAATCATAAGATTTGAGTTGAGGACAGGGGTTATGTTATATGAAGAGAAAAAACTAGTAACAGCTTGGCATACATCTGACTGAATAATATCCTAATATGTCTAAAAGAAAATCCCACTTAACCCATCAGGCCTAAAGACACTATGTGAGTCCATGGAGAAAACAGTATTATGAATTCTTTAGTAGAGGGGCAGCATGTGATAGCATAATTATCATCATTTGAAGCCAAAGAAGGAATAATTTCTTTAATAGCAAGCACATTCGATCTAACATCTGAATCCAAGTGGAAAATATTTTTGAAAAAAATCAACAATGTGATGCTCAATATGACTTGCATTTTTAGTAATAGTTCCATCTATAAGCAGTTGTCTGATACCTTAAAAAGGCTTTCTCCTAGCAACCATATGGTGGAAAAAAGAAGTGTTCCTATCCCCCCTTGAAGCCACTTCACTTGACTCTTCTCCTTCCAAAAAATTTCCTGCTGTTTAAGGCATGCATCTAAATGCTCATAAGATGATAATTCTTGAATATGAAGATCATCAGAAAGACCATTAGCAACAATCGTGTTTTGAATCTCCTGGAGAAAAGTATACGTGTTATCAAAATTATCTTTAAGAATGTCAAACAGTTTCTTATTCCAAAATCAAAGAACACATCCAAGACGTTTGAGATTGATGTTCAGCTTTTGCATAGGGGTGGCATCCTCTACATGATGAGATGATACTGGAAAATTATACTTAGATTTTACCCCATTTCTTGGCCATTATCTGTGTTAAATTGAATTTAATTTATTTGTTCTAGTATGCTTTCAACTATTTCTAGGTTTAAACATCATTCTAGAGCTATGTAGCAAACACTTCAAAATTGTCACAAAAACAGAAGCAAAAAGGACCATTTCTAAGCATGGGGAGAGCTCATGGGTAGGTCTCATGGGTCTGAAAGGAGACTGTGAGTTTAGAAGTGGCTACTGGATTGAAACAACTAAGGAAATTAGGGTTTTTGGACTCACGGGCTGGCCTCATGGTTGTGAAGGTAGCCCGCAAGCCAATGGGAGGCTATTGTACTTATGAAAGCCAAGCAAAATTTGAAGAAAGTTCCTCATGGGCAGGCCTTACGGCCGTAAAAGGTGCCTGTGAGGCAAGCATAATCCATTGGATCCATATTTGGATGAAGGACATATTGCCACTCACGGGCAGGACTCACACCTGTAAGAACGCAATTTTCTACACTATAAAAGTGAAACATATTAGAAAAAAGGGAGTCTTGGTAGATCTTGGAGTTTAGACCTAAAAAACCCTAGAACTGTCATAAATCAAAGGAAAGCAGACTGAGGGAGCACATTAAAGGTGGATTAACACATTTTCAACCAAGATTAAGTAAGGATATCATGAGTTTTGAGGATTGAGCTAAGATTCGTTATGGGTTTCTTAGTTTCTTACTCTTCTCTCTTCATTTCATGTTATTTTCTTGTATTCATAAACTAAACATCATTTGGCTACCTAGATTGGACAAGTGTTTCTCATTTTCATAGATTAATTAACAAGTTTACTCAATGAATGTTAAGATTTTTCATCAAGTTAAGCTTTTGATTTAAATTTTCTGCATTTCATCCATAATAGCATGCTTGTTGGTGATTATTGTTTTTCATACTTTGCTATAAATAGAAAGTTTAATCTTAGAACATTCAAAATCATATAGGTTTCTTATGGTTGCTAGAGATAGATGCACAAACACCTAGGGTCTACATTTTTTCACTTAATCTTTATGCATTTTCTAATTGAATGGGAGTGAGAAGAGATTCCTCTTCCATTACTTAGAAATTAAGGGTTTAATCATTTGAAAAAGGGTTAAACCTAGCTTTTTTGGAAATTCCACTTGTGATATCCAGTGAGTTATTAATTAATCTTGCAAATTAAGTGGATATGAGTTGAAATCTAGGTAGACAACTTCCATTCTTGCTTGTTTCATCTTGGTTCTTGCATTCTCTTTCCATTTTTAATTAGTTAATAGTTAAAATTTAGGTTTCTTTAGTTCTAAATCGACCAAAAATTAATTGTGAGCTAGACAATAGATTAGGAGATTAAGATGGTGCTTGATTGATCAATTCAAAATTATTCCTTGGGAGAACGATACCGAGACTCACCCGAATTATACTACTTGGTATGACCCTGTGCATTTACGGGTGTTTGTAGCGGAAGCACATCAAGTTTTTGATGTCGTTGTTGGGAATGTGATTTGAATGGAATACAATCAATATTAGAAATAAATCCAAAGCTATTGATTTAGATTTTTATTTTCTTTTATTTTTATAAATTTAATTGTGTTTGCTCTTAGTGTTGTATTTTCAGGTACCAGTGTATGACTAGAGATAATTCCTCTGGACTAATTCCTTATGATCCAGAACTTCAACAGACTCTAAGGAGGTAAAGACAAGATAGAGAAAGGAAGTTATCTTTGGCTGGAGGCAATCCACTTTTGGAAGTTCTTGAGGGAGAGGAAGAGGATATTAAAGAAGAAAATCTAAAGGTACCAATAATGGGAACGATAGTGTTAATGGAAATAGAAGCAAAATCAGAGATAGAGTTGGTGATGGCAACAGGTTCAGAAATGGGAATGGAGCCAAAAATGGTAATTAAGCCCTGCTTCGGGAAACCATGCAAGATTTTGTAAGAGCAGACCTAAATGATGTTGGAGGTCCAATCTGGAGGCTGGTGGTTGACGCGAACAACTTTGAAATCAAATTGGAATTCATTTAAATGATTCAAAACTCATGCCAATATGGATGTTTGGCCTAAGAGGATTGATGTTTGTCAGGGAAACACTAGGAGTTTTAAAATTTATAATGCTCGACGACTAATTCTACCCTGGCTCTAGGTAAATGCACCTATAGTTTAGGTAGTATAATAGTAATGAGGTCGATCCACAAAGACACATACGCAAGTACTAGCTCAAACATAAAATAATGTCTAGTTCATAATTAAAGTTTGGTTTGATCTATTAAAAACTAACAATTAAAATCCTAATGACTAACTAATCCCTAATTGGATAGATTCAAAAACTTGTAAGACTATGGATGAACAAATATGAAATAGAGCATCTATCTAGACTTTGACTTGTATTTGATTATGTTGAATGGATAACTGACAACTCAATGAAAACTCAAGGTACTCAACAAGTGGATTTTCACATGAAAATTAAGTTTGAATCTTTCTTAAGCAGACAAACCCTAATTCCTAAGTAAAGGTTGGGAATCTCTTCTCACAACCAATCAAGTAGGAAAATCATTAAAAATAAGTGAAATAAAATAGTACCCTAGGAGTCCAGACTTCTATCTCTAGCAAGCATAGCAAACCTAATTGATTTTGAGTGTTAAAAACCTAACTTTCTATCTCTAGCAAAGAATAGGCAATAACAATCATCAACAAGTATGCATTGAAGATGAAAAGTATAACAATATTAATCAAAATCAATACTTGAATAAAACCTTAAAAATTCATTGAGGAGTCAATCAATCCATACAAACATCAAATACTCATCTAATCTAGGTAGATTAGATAAGTTCAGTTCATAACAAGAAGAAAAGAATAAGAAATCAAAAGAGACAGAAAATAAACCAAAGAACTTATGATGAACCCTAGCTTAACCCTTGAATTCCAATGATAATCTTGCTTAATCTTACATCTAGATGTGTTTCTCCACCTCTAATTCACTCCTTTGATATGCAAACTCTTGGTTCTTAACGGCTCTCTATTTTTATGGGCAAACCCTAGATCAAAAAATCCAAGATAAAACACTTATTCTGAAAATTTTGTGTTATTTATAAGTGTCAGAGTGCTGTCAAAGGCGACTCTCATAGCTCATGCCAGTGCCCATGACAGCCTCCTAAGTGATTTTCCTTTTGATTGAGAAGCAAAACACTCTCGTGGTCCCTGTCACGGCCCGTGATGGGGACTGTGAGAAGGTTCTGTTTCTCTACGCCATTTTTTGACTGCTCCCATGGGTAAGCTTCTCTCTGTCACAGCCCGTGCCATTGGCCGTGATAGCCTTCTGCCCTCCATTCTCCAGCATTCTCATGGGCTATCTCACAGGCTGTGAGGCAGCCTTGAGCCTTGACGTTTTGCTCTGTTTTGACGCATTTTCTTCGCCTTTCAAGTCCGAACCATGAAATAGTTTCTCCTAGCTCCGGAATCCAATTGGTTACTTAGAAATAGCTAAAAATACTAGAACAAACACATCAAATTCAATTTAACAAGTAAAATCCACCAAGAATATGGGGTAAAATCATGTATAATTTGCTAGTTATCAAACTCCCCCACACTTAAACCTTTGCTTGTCCTTAAGAAAATCTAAACACAATCAACATAATTCCCACTTTTAATACATCAAAGATCGAAGAAATTTGGGACAATGAAAAGAGTAAAAATTCACTCGCATAGACACTTGGTTTTCATGATACTTTGGTTTCATGAATAAACTAGGGACATGGTTATCGAGTTCAGAATCCATGAAGGCACATTCATACAATCTAACTTTAAAGCAATTTAATCACCACATCGAGTGTCTAGTCTCAAAAGCATGGCTCCATCAAGGAATTTGACCTAAGCATTCCTCGAGTCATTCAATCAGTCTTTCTTAGAAGCTGAAAAAGTTTTTCTTTGTTTAAGTGCAAAGTATCATGAGATTTTCAAATATTTAAGGGACCCGAATTAGCTAAACTCATCACTAGTCTTTTGATGAGAAGGTAAACGCTTTGTGGCATCAACCCCCCGGTTACTCAACTAGTCACAAATTTATTTAGCCGGCTACTAACACTATTCATGGTTTCACTTTTAGATATTGCTTTGCTCACTATGAAACTAGCAGAATATGTTGAAATTTTTAAAGTCCCTTTTTACTTTCTTTTGTTTTCAACTTTTCTCATGAGTACATTTTATTTTCATTTTGATTCTATTTCCTAAGAAAACCTATTAAAAACTCAAGTACTAACAAAACCTATTAAAAACTCAAGTACTAACTCTAGAGTCCTAACCTGACTTATGCCAAGAAAAAGACCAGATACTAAATCGTAACTAAATGCTTTAAAGCCTAGTTGTAGAAACCGTGACAAGTGGATTCCTACTTTCGACCACTATGTTCAAAGTTTAATAAAAAAAACCAAAGTTATTGTGAAAACTAACGTCTATATGAGTGAATTTAAAAAAAAAAAAGAAGAAAAATTTCCAATTTTAAAAAGTCTTGGACATATTGCAACATTCATATAAGCAATACTATGTCTCCCCGCCCATCGGGGGGGGGGGGGGGGGGGGGGGGGGGGGGGGGGGGGGG
>CAOJBK012718405.1:0-13046 GCA_948294925.1 Codiaeum variegatum | reverse complement strand
ACCTAATTCTCCAAAATCATAAGTTGTATTCTAAATTTAAAATTTCAAAATTCCATATAAGGAGATACGTAGGCAACCCTCATTGGGTACGATCCAAATCATTCAATAAAATTAATTATTTCATTCACATTTTGGCTCTTTAACATTGCATGCAAGAGTTAAGAAGAACAAATAAACAAAAGCAAAAAATAGAATGAAACTCGGTAAGCTGAAAATTTGAAAGGGTGGCTTAGGCAAAATTAAGGGTACAACCTGCTAGACTGAAAATCGAAAAAGAAAGTCTAGGCAACAATAAATGTAGCTACCAAAGTTGAAAATCCAAAAAGGGCGGCTTAAGCAAAAATAATAGCTTAATAAAAAAACATTCATTAAGGTCTCATTCATCTTTTAGAACATCTAAAACAAGATATTTGAGACAAAAAAAACAAAAAGAAATAAACAAACAAAATAAAAAGTCTTATTCTAAAAAAACCTAAGTCTAAACTCAAACTTAACCCTCAATCTCAATCAAAAAAACAAATCACTTTTCCTTCTCCTTTTATAGACAAGTCTCAATCCACCATTCAAATAACTCATGAGGCTTGCCATAGACATCACCTGGGATCATTATTACCCTCTTAAAGTCTCGGATCCACCTTGAGTTGAAAATCCAAAAACGGTGACTTAGGCAAAAATAAGAGCTTAATAAAATAAAAATGTTTATTGTGGTCTTATTCATCTTTTGGAACGTCTAAAATAAGATATTTGACACAAAAAAACAAAAAGAAACAAATAGACAAAATACAAAGTCTTGTTCTAAAAAAAACCTAAGTCTAAACTCAAACTCAACCTTCAATCTCGATTAAAAGAACAAATCACTTTGCCTTATCTTTTTTCCAACTGGTCTCAATCCACCATTCAAGGTACTCATGAGGCTTGCCATAGTTATCACCTAAGATCACCATTGCCCTCCTAAAGTTAAGGATCCAACGAGAGAGAACAACTCTAGCCACCTGATCATTCACTAAGGTTGCTTCAAATAGAAGACCACCTAAGGGAACATCATAATCATGTTCCATCTAATGAAGAACTCTAGTAGCCTGATACCAAGAAACATACTTGAAACTAAAAAAATTCATATACTTGTACCCTTGACTCCTCAGCATGAATTGTTTAATGGCGTACCAGCCATGCTTCAAAAGCAAATCTAAAGGGCTTAGTTCCATCAATCATCTAATCTAATCCCTCTCAAAGTCAAAACGGATAGCAATCCTTCAAGAGCGATACCAAGATGCAGAATATCTTGGCTTGTTAGGTCTAAGAACAATCCAGAAATGGTCTCTCAGCTAGATTTGAAAAGAAAATAGACAAGTTAACACAGCCTCAAAACATACTAAAACAGACAAGCATTAAAAGATCTAAAATGCTTGGAACAAAATCGAGAAAAAAGTCCAAGGTTCCCTCAAGCTACAATGGCAGTCAAGGCTCAGTATTGTCTCAGCCAAAATCATAGCCACAATTGACTTACCTTCACCCATTTGGGGTATCATTAGCCATTCTTACATCTCCCCAACCAATTGGGCTTATAAAAATATAACCCACCGTCAATCCAAAAGTGTAGGCCTTTAGTCTCTGGATTTCCCAAATGAAGTCATCATTTGATTCCACCCAAAACATCTCGGACAAAATAGGCAGGTCGATCGAATCATCCTTCACCATACCTGAAGTAGCCTCTGTGCTCACACCCAATAGCCTCTTGAATGAGTTAAAATTGCCAACTCATTCTACTAGAACAGCTAGGTCAGCCTCAGGGTCCGTACTGAGTAAAAAGGAATACTCCTCAAAATATGGACACATCTTGTTGGTACTAGCCACGAACTAGAAAACATGATTGACAGGGTCCTAAAATTGGATACAAGCACTTAGAAATTCCTAGACTATCCTTACATCCCTAAGTGTTGGTAAAGATTCCATACCAAATTTCTTGAGGTTGATTCAACTCACCTTGTCCAATTTCGAGCACTAGCCATGCATCATATGATTGCAAAAGGGTTCCATGTTGAGGGTAAAATGAAAAAAAATTGATTTTTTCTGAGAATAAATCTATTTTTCTATGATTTTCTGAGTCAAAAGTTGATTTTTGTACCTATATTGGTATGAAAATTGAGATGAAAAAATAAAGTTCAGAAGGTTGAGCGTGTACAGACACATGCACCAAAGCCAAACGAACACGTTTAGGACCAAACACATGCATTTTGAGGAAAACACATGCATTTAGGGCTACACTTTCACGTTTGGCTGCCAAGCGTATGTGTGCTCACACGCCGACCTGGCCCGTCGTGATGATTCATTCCGACCCAATCTGATTCCATTTTTCGCTCGATTTCTGACCAAAATATATATCAAAATTGAATTTTCTAAATAAAATTATTTCCCATAATCAAAAAATCACACGATAATTTTAAAGTTTTCTGAATTTTCATAAAAGTAATATAACAAAAGATTAATATTTTTACACAAGCCCACAATAGGGGCCCTACAACAGTAAAAGTACATCATCATGTATCATCCTCTTCCTCACCCTCCTCCTCCTCAGCCTCAATTGGTGGACCACATTCACTCCAGCTCACTGGATGCTCAGCTCAGCAACAGTGATACTCAGAGAATACAACGTCCTCTGATGAGTGTCAATTCCTTGGGCATGAATCATACTAGAGCTTACAAAAAAATAGAAAGAAAATTAAAAGCCATTAATGGAGGAAACAAAATAACTAAAGGGTTAAAAGCTCACCGTGTTAAGAATCTGAGAAAATTCTACTTGAGGCATGCTTGGCAAGTAGTCGTAACCCACGTGATGAATCTAACTCACTCCTGCCACATCGATGTAGAAGACCTGATCAGGAATCTGGAGGAGTGTAGCCCAGGACTAGTTAGAGCTAGCCAGTATGTTAGAAGTCAAAACACCCATACCCAAAGAGGCAAAACTATAATGGGATGCCACCCAAGGGGTAGGGTGACTACCATCACCACAAAGTCTTCATCTTAGAGAAACAGCAGCCTAACACTAGCCAGCATGAAGTGGAGGTCTCCCGACCATTAAGCGAGCTACTATAAAGTCTAGGTACGAAGCGTCCACAATATGATAATCCTCCTTAGCTCTCCCCAGCCTCCAGTAAACTTGAAAAACCACAAATACCTTCTCTCTAATCTATATAAGAGGGTCCTCTGGTACAATCCTATCCTCGGTAGACTGAGCCATCACACGCTCTCCCAGAAAGAACTCCATCATATTATATGACCTTAGAAGAATCCGCCTTTTGGGTAAAAGTGACGCCAATAGCGAAGGGGTCCACACCTTCAGACGCAGAGGGGCTAAAAGGCCTCAAGAAAACCTAAAAATGGCAAAGCAATAATGAAAAACCTATATCAGAAAAGATGAGTAAAGTTATTCAGAACATGTCTCAATCATTATGGCCAAAATGCGCCTGTAGTCGTGGAAGGTGAAGATGACCTGCTCTGGCAGCCATGACTCCTTACACCACATCCTACCCATCGGGAGTAGAATCTAGTCTCTGACCATGACCCTAGGAGTAATCTCATAGATATAGGAAAAGGCCCAAAACTATAAAAAAGGAAATAAGTTAGCGGATTAGCAAAAGACAAACATCAGAAGAAAAGGAAAATATCAACCTCCCATGCTATAGCCATCACAGTAATGCCTAATCCCTTATCACTGGAAAAGATGCCCATCCCTCGGTACGCTGCAGCCAGTGTAGCTCCTGCCCAGTTATACTAACTAAGAGCTTCCAAATCTATAAATGAGCCTAAGATCCCCAAGTCAACCCATCTAAACTCATTATACAGGAAGATGGTATTCATAATGATCAATATATAAACTTTAGCACACTAATCAATAGAGTACTACTATAAGTCCATCCGGAATAGGAGATCGAACAAACTAGTACTGGAGACTAATCCAGCAGAATTACGATATAGTTGCTCCACGAGCAAATTGCTCACATCATGCTCTGGCCGTAGGACCGTGTCAAAAACAACAAGCGTGGTCCCAAAGTGCATGCCCATCAAACACTTCCACTCATACGAGATCATAGTCATCTCCCCTATAGGCAAGTAGAACGTGTTGGCGGTTCGCCACCACCTCTTAGCCAAGGCAAATATCAAAATCCTATTTGGAGACTGTTCGATGTCCAAACTCAACCAGCCTGCCAGGTGAGCTGGAGCAATGCGGCGAGCCACATTCTCAAAGTCATGGAGAAAACCTATCACCCTAGTAAGTCTCGACCTAACACCCATCTGGTTATAGGTTACGAATATAATCTCATTATTTTCAATTCCTATTTATTCTAACTCTATTTTTTTAAGCTTAAAATAAAATACTAGTGGAAACTAAAATAGGTGTACCTTAAAAAATGAACAAAAAAAATCAAATGGCACAGAAAAAAAAGAGAGAGAGAAAATAAATACCATAGGGAAGCCCTGCTAGCTAGCATGATCCTGATAGTTCTGCAAAAGTAAAGCATTCATAGGCATATTTGGTTTCTCATGAGCCATCAGTAAATGATTTGAAGTATCCCACTTAGGCAAGGGGACAACAGCTACAAAATCTGGCTGACCGATAGACGAGTCAGGTAACTCACCAAACAGTTCCTCGATTACATGGTTAGTAAGAAGGGGATTAAAGTTGATCTAACCAAATCCAAAGCTATTCTCAACATGCCACCTCCTAAAACTGAAAAGAAGATAAATGGATTTTTAGGTCACCTCCAATATATCAGTCGATCCATTCATCAGTTAGCTAACACTTGTGGACCTATATTTAACTTACTTAAGAAGAACTCCTCTAATAAGTGGGATAAGGAGTGTCAGAAAGCCTTTGAATATATTAAGATGTACTTCCTAAGCCCACTAGTTATACAGTTTCCTAGGCTTGTTCAACCTCTACTGTTCTACTTGACTGTTACTAAAGAAGTCATAGGGGCCATGCTGGCACAAAATGCCTCAGAATCCCATAAAGAGAATTCCATCTATTACTTGTGCAAGAGGATGCTAGCTCATGAAATTAATTAGAAGTACATCAAAAAGCTCTGCCTAGCTTTGGTATACATCTCCATAAACTGAGGCACTATCTGAAGGCATACATCATACATGTACTCAGTGATCAAAGTCTGCTCAAGTACCTCATAGAAAATCCTATCTTAGATAGTAAAATGGCTAGGTGGATGGTAGACCTGGCAGCCTACAACCTTAAGTAAATTCAAAGAAAAGGCATCAAAGGCAGTGTCATCGCTAATCAACTAGCTGTTGCCCTAACCCATGATCATTATTTTCAATTCCTATTTATTCTAACTCTATTTTTTTAGCTTAAAAAAAATATGAGTGGAAAAATAAAATAGAAGTACCTTAAAAATGAACAAAAAAATTGAATGGCACAGAAAAAAAAGACAGAAAATAAATACCTTAGGTAAGCCCTACTAGCTAGCATGCTCCTGACAGTTCTGCAGAAGTAAAGTATTCGTATGCATATTTGGTTGGTCATGAGCCATCAGTAAATGATTCAAAGTATCCCACTCGAGCAAGGGGACAACATCTATAGAATCTAGTTGACTGACAGATGAGTCAAGTATCTCACCAAACAGTTCCTCCTCGGTTGCACCAAATTGTGGGTCATCGAAGGAAGGGACAACTTCTCCTTTTAGAGATGCATTCAACAATGCTGACAAATCCTCCTCATGAATATTGTCAGTCGGTATCATCCAAGAAAACTATTGGCCAAATTAGAAAGGTAAAGGAAGAGGAGTTGAGAGAATATGAAGCTGTGAAATCAAATGAGACTTCCTAAGCTCTTTTATAGGCAAAATCCTTAACCTTCATTAACACGTTCAGACTTATCAGTCGCGTTTTTCACAAAATGAGAGTGCTAAGGAGGGTAGCTGTAAACACTAATTTTTGAACCATTAAATTTGGCCCATTAATATGAGTCCAATGGTTCAAACTGCGCTCAAATCAGACCTCAAACAAACTTAGAAAACCTAAAAAACTAAATTGAATCATACCGGACCAGACCCAAAAAATGGGGTCCATATAGCCAAGCCCAACACACACACGTTTGGAGCCAAACACACACATTTTTCCAAAAGTATATGTGCTAGATTCTTCGAGTTTCCCGACTCAGTTTCGTATATAAATTTAATCCTCCAGAACAATTTTAGGACCCATTTTTGAGATGACATTTAGACCAATTCAGACACTTCCTCTGATGCTTTTTTTCAGACTCCCAAACTACTTTTTGGACTTTCAAAAACACTCTCCAGACATTACAATTCATATCAAACTGATCCAAAACATCAAAAACACTATTCTTTGATTCATCTGGTGGTTCAGTTCTCACTAGTCCAGTTTAGACAGACACTCTCTAGTCTTCTCCAAATACAATGGAGACATGACCCAGATTCATCAATCCTTTCGAGAAATTGGTCTCTAAATCATGAAAGCCAAAGGTAAACATGGTATAGTATGTATGTCCTTTTGATTATGAATTAAGCCCTTTAATCTAAACTAAGGAATTTTTCATTAAAACTTCATTTTTCTTAAAAATGAATCAAACTTAAGCCCGAAAATGAACTTAGGTGCTCATTTTTATCAAAAAGTCATTTTTTATTAATCAAATTTCAAAATTTATTGATGGCCTATTAGGTTAACTATTTTATTAATTAAAATATGTTAGCTTCTGAACCAACCAAACCACCACCCATTGTTTCACAGAACAACCACACCCTTCGCGAGAAGGGAGAATGGCATGGGGTTTGATTTTCATTCAATAAGATATACCGGCAAGCCTTCAACTCCAAAATACCTTTATTTATATATTTGTTACTCTATTTATTTTTCTTTTGTTATTTTTGTCATTTGTTAATTGTGCCATGGCTTATACTATTGTAATTATTTGTATTATTATTATTGTTATGGATTTGTATTGTGAAATGTGTGCTTCTCCTAGATCTGCAGATTGGAGAGGGGATCCCTTATTTAATTGCCATTTTTCTGATGCAATTAATTTTACTGCTTTCTTTTAGGATGTCTGCCTTCCCTAAAATTTGAAGTAGGTTAGAGGAAGGACCCCTGTTTATCTTTCTCATTTTATCGCTTTATGGATGTCATGCATACTTTATCTGCTTCATGCATCATTCCTGCCATGCTTAACTGTTCATGCACCACTTGATATGATATGCATACATGAAAAAATGATTTTAACTAAAATCACATTTTCTTAAGCCAAAGTCTATTTAAAAATGGAAACATATTTTTCTAAATGTTTTTTTATCAAATCATGAATCTCCAAACTCAACTATGGTTCGAGGACCAACATTTTCTAAAAATTGGACAAATAATCAAATTTTCATAAAATGAAGTTTAAAAAAAATTGTTTCTTAATCACCAAAGAAAAATTGATTTCTTAAAGATTAGGTGGCTACTCCTAAATACATCACACGTGCACACCAATGGACACATGTGGGGTGTACAAATGTGGGACTTGGCCATAACCTTGACACCATGCGCAATCTGACCCCTCGTGGTCGGTTTTCTCAAGCTATAAACTTGAATGCACACTGGAAAATCCTGCGAGCTATCTGATGGGGCCTCATAATAATTTTCTTCTCAATAATGAATATTTATTATAATCATTTTATACACTTTACGATGGATAAATATGCATTTTGCAAGAATGAACATTTTGTTCATTAATAATGAATATTTATTTTATTTATAATGGATACAAATTATTTTTATATACTTTACATTTGATAAATATGTAATTACAATATATAAACATATTAATTGCCCATAATGGACATTTATAGTAGTTAATTTATTTCTTTCAAGTAGTAAATTTGTAATAGTAAATATTTTATTTTTTCTTTGTTTATGATAATAGTGAATTTATAATAAATATTTTACTGTTTGAAAATAAATTATTTTTATTTTTAGTGAATATAACTTTACATATTATATGATTTTTTTTCTGGTAATTAGTAATGAATATTTTTTTGTTTAATACTTAATTTATTTCTTTCACGTAGTGAATTGTAATAGTAAATATTTTTTTTCTTTATTTTGTAATGATAATAGTGAATTTATAATGAATATTATATTATTTAATAATTAATTATTTTTACTTTTAGTAAATATAACTTTACATATTATACAATCTTTTTCAAATAACTAGCATCTGGTTTTATTAATACTCTATAGTGGATATTATTTTTATTTAGTAATAAACTTTTTTTTTGACGTAGTGAATTTGTATTAGTGAACATTTTCTTTTTTCTTATTTTTTTCTTTGAATATTAGTTGTAGGTTTATTTAGTTTTTTGTAATGAATATTCTACTATTTGTCAATGAATTATTTTTTATTTTAATAAATATAATTTTACAATTCATAAATATAAAAATTAAATTACTTAAAATGTTATAAATCATAAATAAATGGTGATATAATTTTAAGTTATAATGCAAGAATTGTTATAAACTAGAATAAAACCAAATTAGTTGTTGATAAAATTTTATATTAAAATACTTAAGTTTAGTGCTTTTTAGTAAAAAAAAAAAAAGCAAAAAAATTAATGAAAATAATGAAAAAAGGTAACACAAAAAGACAAATATGAAAACTAAAAACAAGATGAATTAAATGGTAGCAGTTTTGGTTGACCAACTATTCAACTACTATCTCTTGGCTACAATTCCACGGCAGTTTCATTTTATGCTTTAACTTCCCAATCCAAAAAGGATGAGCGCATTTTTTTTTAATTTTAAATCTCGGATCTAAAAGGCTTACCAGACTCGAGTCCTGCATATAAGTGTTGTCGGAAGACAAAGCATAAAATGAAACTGTTGTGGAATTGTAGCGAAGAGATAGTAGTAGAATGATTGGTCAACCTAAACTGCCAAACATATTATTTAATTCATCTTTTTTTGCTTTTCATTTTTGTCCTTTTATGTTACCTTTTTTTCATTGTTATAAATTTTTTTTTTGTTTTTTTTAAACTAAAAACCAGTACTTTAATATAAATTTTTATCATTTATTAATTTTATTGTAATTTATAACAATTCTTGTATTATAACTTAAAATTATATCACCATTTATTTATGATTTATAATATTTTAAATAATTTAATATTTATATTTATGAATTATAAAATTATATTCAGTAAAATGAAAAGTAATTCATGGACAGATAGTAGAATATTCATTACAAAAAACTAAAAAAATATTACAACTTATATTCAATGAAAAATTAATTAAAAAAATATTCACTAATACAAATTTCTTACATCAAAAATAAATAAATTTATTACTAAAGAAAAATAATATTCATTATAGAGAATTAATCTTTTTAAGTAAAAACTAGAGTCATGCTCCGTATTATTAAAAATGAAAAATAAAATGAACAAAAAGGTAGACGAAGAAAAAAAAAAGCAAAAAAAAGGAAAGAAATCAACCGAAAAATAAGAAAATTGATGTCTAAATCTCAGTGATGGCCTCCTAAACCTCGTTCTGGCCTGGAGTTTGTCATTAGAACATCAATATATCTATAATTCTTCTTGCTCTAGATCGACTCAAAATCTTCTTCTTCTCTAGAAGAATAATCCTTCATAAAGTTATCATATGAATAAGGAACGATAAGACCCATGTTCAGAGGGGGGGTGCTCATCAAACAATTCTACTATAGCTCGATCATAATTAATATTAGCAAGCAAATTGAAATTATTTGTTATTCCTCATCACCATGAGATTGCTCGATCATAATTTCCCTTCTTTCTATCAAGACAAACCATAGCTCGAGGGTTATGTTCCTCATCACCATAAGGTCTTGATCATAATTATTTGTTACATCTTGAAAAGGCTCATAATTAATAGGAGTTATCTATATTGCTTCAAACATGTTTTCATCTCTTGTACCCATAATATCAAAGCAAGCAAATTTGTTAGTGACCGATTTAGGAGCAGTTTTGCTATGGAATTGAATATCTTCAACTATAGCTTGTGAATTGGTTTGGATATCACAATCGGAGATAGCAATTGATGTTATATTAATGCTAGCAAAGTTTTTCAATGCATCAATATCATTATTCATACATTCCATGATTTTTCTAATAGGGATAGTAAATGACAACCGAGTGGTGCGCCATTCTTGCCTCTAATGCGAAATACCTATAAATTTTTCCTTTATAGCATCAGTAGGTGTTTGCCTTACCTTTGGCTGGTCCTTTTGTTTCAAGAGAGGTTTCTCTCTATGTAATTTATAATCTTTTGGGAGGTGCCAAATATTGCAATAGGAACTACAGAACATAGGTAAGTTTTAATATTCTACATCAATGAAGAAACTTACATGTCCTCTCTATCATCAGAGTTTCTGAAAGCTTCTTAGATAAACCAGCATCGATAAGAATCCTACCATAATATCTTATTTCATCTTTTGATGTTGCATTATCAATATTAAAGGGGTGCCAACACCTCTTGCAATATCATTGAGAATAATCGGATGACAGTATTCCCATGGAAGTCGATTAAAATGAGCCCAAATATGAGAATGTTTTGAGTTCTGACTCCAAGGATAGAAGTCTAGAGTCCAGTACTACAGCCTTAAAATGTCAAGTTTTAAAACAATTGAGCCCTATTCTATTCATTTAATGTTCAGAGTTAAAGATAATCTGATAAAATCCTCTTCCCAGTGAGATCAGCTTCCAAGAGTCATCAATAAACCAAACCCGAAAGAGTCTTTTATTTAGATCTTTCAAAAGCCAAGGCTTCTCACCTTTCACCATGGCCAATCTAGCAATCAAGGCCCTTTGACAAAGATTCACCCTCTAATTATAAATATCTTCATTTAATTTAATGGAGATGTAACCTCCATGATCAATAGGTTGTGATGTAGGGTGCTTTGATAGATTAATTTTTCATGGCTTTTGAACCCTTCACTGCCTCTACAAAAGATTTCGATTTCAACTTAATATTATCATCAGCATTTAGAGTGTCCTTCTTCAAAGGATGAGTAGTGGTATACTCTTCAACCATAGGATCAAGTGGATAGCTATAGCCGTGACGGACAATGGCTAAGGAGCGATAGCTAGGTTATTGAAAGCCGGGGTTTTCCCATTCAATTCCAAATACTAGTTACCTGGAAAAGAATCTATAATATGTAAAGTTATATTCATTAAAATAAAAGGAATTAATTACCAAATAGTAGAATATTCATTATAAATTCATTATTATCATGAGAAAATAAAGAAAAAAAGAAAATATTTACTATTACAAATCCACTATGTAAAAGAAATAAATTCATTATTAAACAAAAGAATATTCATTACTAATTATCAGAAAAACATCCTATAATATGTTAGGTTATATTCACAAAAAATAAAAAGTAATTCATTATCAAACAGTAGAATATTCATTATAAATTCACTATTACATGAGAAAATAAATAAAAAAAATATTTGCTACAAATTCACTACGTAAAAGAAATAAATTCACCATTATAAATGTCCATTATGGATAAGTAAAATATCTATATATTATAATTACATATTTATCAAATGTAAAGTGTATAAAAATAATTTTTATTCATTATAAATAAAATAAATATCCACTATTAATAAGTAAAATGTTCATTCTTGCAAAATGCATATTTATCCATTGTAAAGTGTATAAAATGATTTTTTTACTATTGAGAAGAAAATTGTCCATTATTGTAAGTGCATATTTATCATTAATAATAGTGTATAAAATGATTTTGTTCATCGAGTATAGAAAATATGTACATTATGGTTAAGCAAAATATTCATTTATTTCAAATGCATATTTATCAATACTAAAGTGTGTAATAATTAGTTTGCACAATTGAGTATAGAATAAATATCTATTATTAATAAAAGGTTTTCATTATATGAATGTTAATTTTTATTCATTCGACACAAAATAATTGTTCATACTGTTGAACTAATTGTGCACTAATTAATAAAAATAAAAAAAAATGTCTATAATTAAAAATTGTGAAAAAAAGGGAAAAAATCAATATTTCAATATTTCTCTTGGTAAACTATAGAATGTTGATGGAAAACCCTATGATACCATCTGTCGAAACCCTAGAGAAACCCCGACCCCTACTTTGTCGAATGATTAAAAAAAAAAAAAAAGAAAGGTAAGGATTAGATCAAGTGAAACAGATGATCATGAGATGGGAGAGAGTAGCTTTATTATCGCTCATAAAGAAACCTTCAAAGAGAAACTTTTGAAGCATACAATTGAATCTTCCAATTCAAATTTGGACGCATAATTAAATTCTGAAGATGATATGGATTTAGAGGAATGTGAGGCTGATATAAAGATAGAGAAAAAAGGAGTTGATGTGAGTTCCATGCCTACACTAGTTCCTTCTTATACAAGTAAAGATTGGAAGGGTTCTAGTATTACTATTGATAAGGATTTGAAAATTCCTTCAATTTATTTTGTCAGTAACGTATGCCCTAGAGCTTATACTCTTCATTTGAATATAAACGAAAACATAACTGGCTTTAGTATATATGTTTTTTAAATGAAATTATTCCTTGTATCGAACTTATATATTTCCCTTAAGTGTTATGTAAAGGAATTTATTCTCAAAGAGTTTGAGAATATGAGTGACGGATTGCCCTTTATCAGATACTTTAAAGATTGTACATGGTCATAGGATTATTAGTAGGGGCGCCATTAATCTAGAAGACTATCACCTCAGTTGTCATCCATGATAGGTATGAGATACTTATTTGTATGGAGGTAGTTAGTCTCATGCTATAGACATGTGATGTCATGACAACAGGTAAGCATACTTAATGGATGAGTAAGTTGAACAGTGATGTTAGATGATGGACACATGGGTCATTACTAAAGAAAAAATCATAAGTCGCATAGCGGAAGCCAAAAATATGTGACTTTCAAAACTTTTGTAAAAATGAATTCCATGCTAAAAAACTTTTAGCATGGATGGTTTAGTTATTCATTAAACTCTT
>CAOJBK012718056.1:0-12676 GCA_948294925.1 Codiaeum variegatum | reverse complement strand
CACTACGAAGCCCAGCTTGACTGGCCAAAGACCTTCCAAGACAGGTATTAAGCCTAGTTTGACTGGCCAAAGACCCTCTAAGGGGAGCACTAAGTCCTTTATGAGATGAGGCATTAAGCCCAGCTTAACTGACCAATGACCCTCCAAGGGGGGCACCAAGTCCTCTATGAGATGAGGTATTAAGCCTAGCTTGATTGGCCAAAGACCCTCCAAGGGGGGCACCAAGCCCAGCTTAACTAGCTAAAGACCCTCCAAGGGGGGCACGAAGAAGCCCAGACTCAAATACCAACAAGGAAAAGCCCAGACTCAATAATTAACTAAGCCCAAAAAGCACAAAAGATCCAAGGAGTGTCGAAGGTAATACTTCAGAAGTCCTAAAGCATTAAAGAAGCTACAAGGAACAATGAAGTCTCGAAGCCCAAAGGTAGCCTTAAAGCAACTAAGTGACAATCAACAATCATAAGAAGGAAGAATCTATAACGAGCTTAAGCCTAGCTTGACTGGCGAAAGTCCCTCTAAGGGGGGCACCTAAGCCTAGCTTGATTGGCCAAAGACCCTCTAAGAGGGGCACCTAAGCCTAGCTTGACTGGCAAAAGACCCTCTAAGGGGGGCACCTAAGTCTAGTTTTTCCTGGAAACAATTAATAACAAAGGCTTCACATGAAGCTACAATGCAGGTAGTGGCAGATACATATATCAAACATCACTTCAAAAAAAAAAACTAAGCAAAAAGGGGTAAATATACACTCAACGAAGTCTAAAGCAAGAAAAAGAATAAAAAATAAAGCTTACAAGCAAAATTAAATAAAGCGAAGCTACAATGAAAGAAGTGAGTCCATTTTATTGAAGTAAAAATGACTTACAAATTCTCTATAAAGTATACAAGTATACAAGAAAAGGGCAAAGCTACAACATTTACAAATAAAACAAAAAAAATTTTACAAGTGGAAAAAATTCTACAAAATATACTACAAGCTATACAAAACCTACCCCTAATGAGGAGGGGGTTGGGAGGAACTGACCCCGAGGTGAGCTAGCTCAAGCAGCCTAGCAATGGAGACTTGATCTTCATTTGATTGTGAGGGGGATGCTGGATGAATCTTAGTAGACTTGTCATATGCTGGAGGCACTTTTTCAAGAAAGGTAAAGTCCGGACCCATCATATTATCAATATACTCTGAGAGCTCGATGGTGGGCACATTCACTACATTCAGTAGACCGAAATGAGACCTTGCCTCAGGAAATCTTTCAAAGACCATAGACAAGGCCTTATTATAAAACTGAGCACCCCTCTGAACCACCTCAACGTTATGCCAACTCTTGAAAAAGTGAGATTCAGTAAAACAACGAACCTCATCCTTCACCATGCTGGGAAACTTCTCGATCAAGGCATCCAGCTTCTTGATGTATATATCTGTCACTTGACTGGAGTTGCGAGCCTAATGAGAAGACCTCTCAAACCGCTCCTTGAGCTCGGTATTCTCAGTTTGCAAAGTCTCTGCCTGGCTCCTTAGGTGAGTGTTGGCCTCGACCAAGTCCTCTTTGTCCTTCTCCAACTTAGCAAGACGAATGGCCAAGGTCGCCCTCTCAGCCTCCATAGCTTCGTCCTTCACCCAAAGTTGCTCGTACTTCTCTCGAAATTGCCTCTCCAAAGCTTCAGTCGAAGCCTTGCCCTCCTCTAGCTCCCGCAACAGCCAGTGGAAGTAGTCTGTTGTCTCCTGAAAAAGCAGAAAAAGAAGCAAGGTTAGAAAAACATAAAGAAGAATAAAATAAAAATTGTGCAAGCAGCAAACATCTTACCCTAAGGACATGAGGTATCTGGTGCCTTGAGAGAACCAGGCTTGGCAACCCAGACGAACCAGCCTCTATTGGCAAGTCACCCTCCTAGGGCAAGTCATCCACCACATGTGGTTCGGTGGGGAAGTCAAGGCTCAGGTTCCCTCCAAAGGCCGAAGGGATGGAGAGGGTCTCGGTGCATAAGTCAATGTGCACCCTTCCCCCACCAGTAGGTGCTTCAATGGGAGCCTCCTCAGCTTCAGCGACAGTTTCCTCCACCACTATGACCTCGATTGTCTCTAGGGGTAAAGTAGCCTCAGAAGACCTAGCTTACTAGATCATGGTCTCCAAAGCTCTAAAAAAATCCCTCATCAAGCCCCTCAGGCTCATAGGCTCTGACATAGCAACCTCAGGCACTGCAGCCTCGGACACAGCAGACACCGAGCTAGAATAAGCACTAGTCTTGGCCCTCTCAGCTACATAAGACAAAATTTACAAGTGTTAGAACTTTTCAAAAAAAAAAAGGTTGCAAGGTATACCTTCAAGTAAAGGCTCTAAAGTCGAAGCCTCTATAGGAGCAACTGGGTCAGTCGCCGGGACATGAGGAAGCACCCTCGAACTGGAACCTTGGGCCATCGAGGCATGCAGAGATTTAGTAGCCTTGACACCCTTTGAGATGTCAGCAGGGGTCAAAGCACTCCATTGGGCTAGCTTCTTAAATGCCTCAGGAGGACTTAGCCACAGAAAGCTCTTGTACTCAGCCACCAAGGTCGCCCCATCCTTGACCAACACCATATGTTGTAAGTATTGGCTGGCGAGCTTGTGAAATTGGCTAAAGTTGGGTGCTGCCTCATCCAGGAAGCCCAACACTTGCCCGTGGACTTAGGTGAACTCTAGATCCTCCCTCACCAGCCTATCCACCAAGTCGCTTCGAACCGTCAGCTCATGGTGCCGAGGCTTCCCCAACCAGAATGGAGTTCTTAGTGGAGCAGGACCTTCAATAACGACCTCGCTTGACCGTCGAAGCTACTTCAATTTCCTCTATTTAGGCCTCCCCCCCAGAGGACTCAACGATGGAAGATGACCCCCTCTTCTGAATCAAAGGCACTTCAGGAGATTCCTCCTCCAAGTCCTCCATCTCCACCCCACCATCCGAGGGCCCAACCACCTCTTTAGTCCCTTCATCTACACCCACAGCTTGAGCGAAGGGGTCACACTCAGAAGATGATTCTAAATGCTTGAAACCGGCCTAGAAGTTCTTCAAATATCGGTATCGCTTTACCTCAACATTCAAATGAAGAACAACTATGGCTGCCTTATTTTCTTCTAAGCTTCGCTGACGAAGCCGTCCAGTCTTCATGCATCGAACTAGAAGTAGCATCTTGTTATCCATAGGCTCATTCCACTACCCGGACAACTTAGGGAAAGCAGCCTCCATCACTTAGGCCTACTCCCTTAGCACGACCCTTGCCTTTTGACCAGACAAGGGTTCTACAAAACAAATAACCTGGGGTTATTCGGTCTGATCAAATGAATATAAATAACTATATGCATGAAGAAGAAACACTTACCAAAGACTCGGTGAACGGTGTGAGGCAGAGAAGCATGCCCAGTCACATCCTTAAGGTAGGATGAGTCCATAATATTTGAATGGTCGAACAACCGACCGCAGTTCGCTAAGGTCCAGATTCCTTGGGCTTTAGTGAGGGTGAGATTGATGTCCAGCTTCTCCACCCTCGGAAGGCCTCTGTATTCTCCAGGAAACCCGAAGCCAGCATGATCCCTCGAGATTGGTTTCAACACCTGAATACTGAAGAACTTGTTCTTCCAGTCATCTACTTTATTCTCCTTCGCTCCAAAGAGGGTTTGGAGGGGCTTTTTCTGGAAGCACCATATATACGGCTCAGAGGAACAAGCCAGGTTGAAGAATGCTTGGAACATCTTCGGGCTCGGCCGGTTAATCCCCAGAACAGAGCAGACCACCTCGAAACAGTGCAGGTCCTCGATGAAATTTGGAGTCAGCATCATGGGGTTCATTTTGAAGTAATCGAAGCACCGGCAGAAGAATGGCATTGCGGGGAACAAAAAACCCTTAGCTAAGTGGTCATAATACCACAAATATTCCCTATCACTTTTGGGCAGCTCTACTTTAGTAGTAGTGGAGAAAATCCTGACATTCAGAGGTGGAAGCTCCACCTAAATCTTATTGGCCACAGCATCCATATTGTCTTGGAAGATCCCAAACTTGAACTTCATTGTCGTAACGTCCTCCATGTGTGGCCTGATGGTGCCATTGACATAGGACGCAGTATCCTAGGCCTTACTCTGCTTTTTGGGCTTCTCCAAATCTGGTCAGTGCTTCTTAGTTTGTTTCTGTGGTGGTGCCATTGCAGAATCAGAAAAATTTTGAAGAACAGAAAGAACAATGAGAAAGCAAGTAAGAATTTTGGCAGAGTGATAGCAAGGAAAGCAGAAAGTGGGGAGAAAGTCACAACAAATGTCCTTTTTATAGGAAAAAATGAAGGCATTTAAGAGCCTAGAGAACTGGCGGTCACGTGGCGAACCCAGGGAAGGGAAGAGTTAAATGCTTATCATGACTCTTTAATGCTCATCATTACCCTCGGAGGCACCCCTCCACGTGGCAAACAGGAAGAGATCGCTTTAATGGAGCCGTTACCTGGAGAAGTGTAACAGCCCCATCCAAGTCTACTGAAAAGACACCAGGCAGTTAAACTTCTCTTTCGTTTAATCACAGACCCCATCAGCGAGCCTAAGGCCTCCTCTAACGAGTCCAAAGCCTCCATCAGTGAGCTTAATGCCTCCACCAGCGAGTCCAAAGCCTCCATCAGCGAGCCCATAGAATCTTACTAAGCACTCTTTTAGCTGCAAAAGCCTTCAAGTGCTGACACTTTAAGGGGACAATTGATACGACTCAGCATTAGCCTAGTTCGGCCCCAACGACATGCTTGGACCCTGACCGAACCCTGTAGCATCCAGTCCTATCCGAACTCGAGGCACACCATAAGCTTTGTCCTTTAGTGACCTTCGGAGTTCGGGATGTGACAGCAGACAGATGTCATAGGCCCCATGGAGAGGTACACTGCCAAAGTACCCAGAGCTGACACGTGTCCCCTTCAACAGGGTTTTCACCCTATAAATATAGACCTCATCATCTTGAAAAAGGTAATGAATGAATCCCTACCTATTCTCACAACCTCACAACATATATATTGTTCCATTTGAGTCGCAACACCCATCACTGACTTGAGCGTCGGAGGGTTATCGTCTGACACAACGTCCAACCACCCCTGACCAGTGCCTTTCTATACATGTTACTTCCAACTCAACTAGAGCAGCTCGATTCTAGCATCGGCCAAAGACCACACACATCAATTTACATTCAAACAAGTTATGAATTTTTTTATTTTTACATATGCAAGGTTGGTCATCCCTGCCATTACTCAAATGTATTTACTTTATTAATCCTATTGACATTTTACATGCCTTTTCGAGTTTTAAAATGTAAAATACATAGAACTGTCTCCTTGTAATTTCTTTTCAGAGAATAACGAAAAACAATTGCAATCTTAAACTCCAAATTCACAACAATTGATCTCGATGTCAGTGGGACGAGACGGCGATGACGACTTTCTCATTCTTTTTGGTGGCAGTAATCAAAGTTTTGTTGAAAATTACTATTTAGATTTTGTTTAATTTTTTAACTATTAGATTTCATCTTCTTATTATTTTGACAAATTTTTATTTAACTGGTGGAGAACAATTATCTCCAATTAGTAAAATTTTCTATCTTATAAGGTATTCTGTCAATGCAGTTACAAATCGTATTGTCCCTACTTTTATTTTTGGTTTAGAATCGATGTGTTGGGAGTTATCATCATTCGTAATACCTTATTTGACTCTTTATTAGTCAATCTACAAGGTTTCATTAAAAAAAAAAGAGTAAAATAACTTACTTTTTAAAATTAACCTTTAAATTTATTTTTAAAAAATTTAAATTTTATTTATATTCTTTCCAAATTAAGTTATATTTCTTAGTTATTTTAAATGTAAAAAAAAAAAAGCGCTACTTTGATTAAAATAGGATCTAGTTTATGGAAAATAATAATTTTATAAAAATAAAAATATTTTATAAAAATTACTTTTATTAAAAAATTATTTCATAAAAAATAATTTTAAAATAATTATTTTATAACAAAATATAATATTTTTTTACTTTCCATGAATTAGATTCTATTTTCATAAAATTTAAAAGTATATAAATTTATAATATTATTTTTTTATTAAAATATTGTTCAAAAATTTTAAATTTTTTTACATATTTAGTAAATATTATTGAAAAATAATATATTTAATAAGAATTATAGAAAAATAAATTAATTTAAAAACTATAGACAAAATATTAATTGTTGTAAAATAATTTTCACAACAAAATAAAAAATTAAAATTAAATATTGTTGACAACTTCATTTTCTATTTTATATAATCTCACACCTCAATGAAATTCAGAATTTCTTTCCAACTCATTATTGTTTTTTTATATTATGTAATGGTTAAAGCCACTTCTCTATATCCTAAATTAAAACGTTGAAATGAGTAGAAATTTACATCTTGAAGAATTGTGTTTGGCAGTTTGATTATTTCTTTTAGAAAATTACATTTTGTTAAATATGTATTATAATTTTTTTTTGAGAATATAAGTATAATGGTTTCATTTTTTAAAAAGTTGAAGTATTATATATGCAGGCTTATTTTCACTAAAAAAACGAAATATTATAAAAGTAACCAACATTATTAACGTTGAAAACAAATTTATTTATTTATTTGAAGTATAAATAAATAAACAAATAAATAAATTTCAAAGTTTATCAGGTCAAAATATGTAACAAGAACCATTTGCCAACTAGACATGACTACCATAAAACAGCAATAAATACACAACTCTTTCATCTGATAATTAAGTCGCATACGTATATATGCTATATAATCGACCACGTCTCCACTTATACTATTTTTCATATTATAAATATTGAATAAGAATTTTAATATTAATAATAGCCCTTGCCGATTCAGTGTTTGACATAATCGATATCAGTAATACTTAACAGTTGTACAAATAAAATAAATTCCACGCAATTTGCAATACCTAATTAATATCCATCCATTTAATATATTTTTCTTTTCATTTTGAAATATAATTTTTTTTTTATCATAATGAAATCGAAAAATGTTAGTTCAACCATACTAACTTTCTATATATACCATTCATTAGATCAATTGATTTAAAAATGTTTATATTGTGTAGGGATATGATCCCCCAGTTGTGTCATTTGAATAGTCTAAATTATCATTAAAATAAATGTTAGTTATTGACGTGTGGTGTGCTTTTACAGAGTCTGAATGGAATTTATCTGATCTAATTAAGTCTACTTGCAAATACAGTGAAACAGTCAGGGGTGGCCGGACGGGTGTCCGGTATAAATTCTCCGACGGTCAAGTCAGTTAATGTAGAGGAGTTGAGAGAAAGCTCTCGGAAATAGATTATGTGGCTTTAACTGTGTATGTACATTCGTACTTGAATAAGACGTTTTGAGAATTATTTATAGAACTGAGTCCCTATAATTGGGACACGTGTCCATTTGAATCCCTGTAAGTAGGACAAGTATCCGCTTTGAGTAGTCTGCATTGTACCCTTGATGAGACTGTGACATGACCGAAAAGCTGTTGATTAATGTAGTCAGTTAGTCTGTTAGACATCCAAACCCCGAAAGTTAACAGATTAGATTTCTAAAGGTTCGAAGGGTGACCGGCACACTTGCAAGATTCGGACTAATCCTAAAACTCAAGTTGGTGTCGAACCAAACTGATATAGGGCTGTATCAGTTATTAATTGTCTAAGATATGATATGATAATCTCAAAGTTAATCAGTGAGATTCAATTTAATAAATTGGATCATGTGATGCACATTGTATACTGGAGGTTTGCCTGCCGCATTCAGACTCATTCACAGTGCACCAACTTGATCTTCAGTGTGAAACAATTAAATAATTTCAGCCACCCTATTCGATCATTAAGATGATCAATATAATATACTATACTTACCCGAAGTTTTATTTTAAAAAATATATTAGTAGCTTAAGGGAGGAAAAAGTTAAATATGAATTTTTTTTTAAATAAAAATAAATTCATTGATTCATTTAGCTACATATCGATAAACACACATACATATTTACTAAAAATCATAAAATAATACAGGTTAAAAGAATAATAAAAAAGTTTAAAATTTACACATTTGATAATACTATCATTACTAGAATATATCTGATTTCAATTTTTTATCATATTGATGATCATAATCTAAGTTAGTATCTCTGTCAGATTAAATATGTATTGTCTATTTGAATGATAAATATAAACATAAAGCACAAAAATAAAACGTAGCAAAACGACGGAAAGTGCCGCAGGACGAAAAAATTTCAAATGACAAAATAAATACAATATAAATTTATATATATATGGATTAATTACTCATTTTGAAAATAAATAATTAAAATGAAATGTAGATAGGTGATTTCGGATTAAAAAAAAATGCCAAAAATCATCCATCTTTATTTAACAAATATAGATGGCCAGGAAAAGAATTGAGAAAAAAAAGAAAGCTGGTATTTTTTGAGAGAAAGAGTTAATACTGGTTATGAATTTATTATTTAATACTTTATGTTATTTTTATATGTCCTTTTTAAATGTGAATGTCAGAAAAAAAAACTCCATTTTTTATAAATTAATCTAAATTTTATCAATAATAAGGAGAAAAATTAATTTAGAAAAGACTTAAATTAATGAAAAAACTCATCCTAAAACTAATACATCAACCTTAAGGGGAGAAAATAAAACAACCTTATATTAAATTACAAAATTATACCCCGAACAAAGCAAGTCAAACCATGAATATATGCTCCATATTGCTCAAATGTGGACCACCAATAAACCTTGATAGGGGTCTGGCCATACGAGTTATCCGAAGAGGTCAGGCCTGAATCCCAAAAAAGGTCCAATCTTAGAGGAAGGCCTAGGCCCGTTAGAAAAAGGTGTTCTAAATGAGCAAGGAGATCTCGCAGACCAGCCAAGTTTGAGTCATGTCTTCGGATTTAGGGCATCGGATCACTCATGATCTGGTATTGTAGATAATGTGATCTAAAGAAAATGACAAGTCGCCTCAATCCAAATAATACAATAGTGCAGGAGCGCCGCACCCTGACACAGCTCACATTTGTCAGTGGCCTGTCTTCTTTAAACTTAGCCACCTCAAGGTACTGTCAGAATACAAACAAAAGATGATATATAATGTGGTGGATCAATCAACGCATGCCACATCAATCCCAGTACAAATCCACAGGATCCAACGATATCCTTGCCCACTAAGGAATCAGCTTCGTCATCCGATCCAAGATGGGTCCATACTAGGGATCCCTATATAAGGCCTTCCACGCTCATAACATAGGTATATTCAAGAACTTCTTCTTCTTCTTCTTGGCACCAAGCTTGATGGATTCTTTCAAAAATAAAGAACTGACTTAATCATCGGAAGGCCATTACCAGGCAACCAACTCGTCCCTCTAACGAGTCTTCTATGATCGTAGGCTAAGAAATCCAATCCCATTAGAGTAAGACCCGACCTTTCTTAAAGATTCAGTATTGTTGATTCGGTTTGAGCTCATCAATTGGCGCTATCTGCGGGAAATAATTTTCTGTTCATCTAAATTTTTAAGGTCGTTCTTCAGCTCAAAAACCCTTTTTTTTTTCTCCAAAAATCATAGGTGCAAGCTCTTGCTTAAAAATGGGAGATAACATGGAAACAGACCCTATAGATAACACCTAAATACCTCCTACCAATATTGCCAGTACCTTTCTAAACCCACCAAACCCTTATGCTACAGTACCTACCCTAAAAAACTTAACACCAGTTCAAATCCTATATTGCCTCCTCACTATGACGATACAAGCTGGTGCACAAACCTCCACTTTAACCACCCCAGCTAATATGTAAACACCTTATCCTAAATAGTCCAACTATTAACTTCCTTACTCCAAGCTGCAAGAGCCATAGAAAATGCTCAACCACAAAATCTCAACCATCCTAGAAATCCAAAAGGTGCCAATGGAAGGGGAGTGAATAGGAGCCTCAACTTAAATGGTGCAGAAGAAGGGCTAGGGAGAGATGAGGAGAGAAGGGGAGAGTCTAGAGGAGGAAGTAGGCTGAGATCAATCATTAGGGTTGTGATGGGAGAAAAATGCTAGGGGAGGTAGAGAGGGATGGAGCCAAAGGGGAAGGGAAGGGGAGAAATGCGGAGATGATAGGGGAAGAGGAAGGGGGTTGAGAGGGGAAGAAGCTGGTGAGGTCAGAAGGGAGAGGGAAAGATCGGCCTTAAGAGGGAGAGATAGAAGGAGAAGTAGGTCTCTGAAAAGCTATACCAGGGAACTCTCTAGATGGACCAGATCAATGGCTGCTCATTCCCATCATGAGAGAAGGGGAAGTAATGTGAGGGAATCCACTGAAAAGTCATGAGGGAGAAGAAATAGAGTAGATGGTCAGGAAGCCGTGAGCTAGAAACACCTTTAAGAGCAAAGAAATGAGGTGAGAAAGATAATGGCGGAGGAGATTTATCATGAGAGTGGAAGGGTCCATAGAGATTTAAACTTGGTGTTGGCGTTGAAATTGCCTTTTGTTCCAGAAATCGCCAAATACTGCATGCCGGACAAATTTAAAGTTCTCAATATCAAGAAATATGATGGCTTTGTCGATCCCATAACCCACTTAATGGACTATAAACATGCCATAGATCTATATTACATGAGTGATGCCATTAAGTGTCGAGCTTTCAGAGGATCCCTACAGGAAGCAGCCATCAAATGATATGACTGATTACAGCCTGGAAGCATGGCTAATTTTGAGCTGCTGGAAAGAAGTTTTTTTGAGACATTTTGGGTCGAGTATACTCTCAGAAATGACTACTCAAGCTCTGGAACAAGCCAAACAATCCGAAGGAGAGTCGTTGAGGGATTACCTAGCCAAATTTAATAGAGAGACTCTGAATGTAACCTGAATAAACTAGTCTAGAGTTGTGGAAGCCCTACAAAATGGCACTATCCATGATAGGTACTTCAAAGCTCTTAGTGGAAAAGATCCACAAACCCTGGAGGCGGTTATGGTGCTGGCCCAGAAATACATCCGCCAAGATGAGACTTATAAGAATAGCTAGTTGGCCAGAAGGAGGGCAAAAGAGGCTGGCCCAGAACGAGAGAAAAGGACAAGGAAGAAAGAAACTGCTGAAAAAGCGGAGACAACTAGCTCAACACAAAAATCTAGGGGTAAAACCTAGAACACCCCGGATATCTCAAAATTGAGTCCATTGACAGTGGCTCTAGAAGTGGTATTCGCCTCATTCCAAAATAGAGATATTTGGAAAAAGCTAAAGCTTTTAAGGGGAGATCCAAATAAGAGGAACAAGGCTCGATATTGCAAATTTCATGCTACTCATGGGCATGATACTAATAAGTGTAGAACGTTGATGGAGGAGATAGAGAGGCTCATTAAACAAGGCCATCTGAAAGGATTTGTGAAGAAATACCATGCCAACACAAGCAAAGTAGACAAGAGAAAAGGGCCCCTCATTATCAATGATGGATCGGTAAGTAATGTGGCTTGTCTAACTGGTGGACCATCAGAAGTCAACGTGAGCTGCAATAAGTTAAAAGCTTTGTCCCGAAAGAAAGAAAAGCTAGAGTATGTATTCTAGAATGGAACTAAGAGACCTACGGATGGAGGGGAATGGTAGTACAGGCCAAGGGCACCACCATCATCAATAACTACAATGTGCAGAGGGTGTTTTTGGATGATGGAAGTTCTGTAAGCTTGCTGTCTGATGTAGCTTTTACAAAAATGGGGATGGGGGAGTTAGACCTAGAAGAATTGGAGAATCCCATCTGTACCCTAGACCAAACTATTATTCCATCTGTGGGGATGGTTACAGTCCCATTCACTTTGGGGGAGCGCCCAGGGAAGTAACTTTGATGGCAAATTTTGTGGTGGTAAAGGTTCCTATGCCCTATAATGTGTTGTTGGGAATACCCCTCTTACATGACCTAAATGCTGATGTTAATGTAAGGAGGAGAAGAGTCTGAGTTCCATTGCCTGATTGAACAAACCTAGACATATTTGGGACTGCTCAAGAAGAATATGTAGTGGAACCTCACTACAAAAAATAAATTTTTTACAGACCCAATTTTTGGGTCAGTAAAAATTTTTTCTAGGGTTGGTAAATAGTATTACCGACCATAAAATTTAATTTACTAATCCAAAAATTAGGTCAGTATTTCTTTCGTCACAAAATTAAATATTACCGACCAAATTAATTGGGTCAGTGATTACTGATGCATTTTTTTATCAGTAAAATAAAATATTAGGTCATTAATATTTTTAATTAATTATCGAGTCATTACTGACTAAAAAAATGCGTCAGTAATTACTGACCCAATTTTTTTGGTTGGTAAAATAAAATATTGGGTCGGTAATATTTTTCATTAATTAGCGACCCATTACCGACCAAAAAAATACGTCAGTAATTTACTGACCCATTTCTGATCAAAATATTGCGTCACTAATTTACTGACAAAATAAAAAGGGTCATTAACGTCACAAATACTGAAATTTTTTATTAATAATTACTAATTATGTCATTAATAACAACAATTATATATATATATATATATATGAACATCATAATTTTAAGAGCAATTATGAATAAATCCAAAATAAAATACAGTACTATAAAATATTCAAATGTGTTAAACGTCTCTAACTATTCCTAAGTTGAATCATTAG
>CAOJBK012717894.1:0-22755 GCA_948294925.1 Codiaeum variegatum | reverse complement strand
CGGTTCTTTAGGCTTCGCTAAACTGGCGATCAAGAAGAGGGGCTGGGTTTCGATGGCAATTATCACGAGCCCCACAAACTCTCAGCCAACCCACCTTTGACCGAAGATGAAAAGAGAGAACTCTTATTTCTGATCAAATTGGAGGGCTGGTGAACCTAGAGAGATTATGGAAGAGCAGCTTCCTCCTCGACAGAGATGGGTGTCTCACTGTGCCCACATGCAGTGAAGCCCTGCTTGGTAAGTGACCCAACGAATATCATTTTAATATTTATTCCTTGTTAGCCTTCTAACACTTATCTCTTTTGCAAAAAAACCTTTGAAGCCTGTCAACGAAGACCTGTGGATGATGCTTGGGATGGGCAATCCCAAGGAAAGGGTTCCAACACTTCTTCCTCAACTGATGGGAGTAATACCAGTGCGAGACTTACAAACGAGATAGCTTCATCCTCGCACTACAAGGGAAATTCAAAGGGTCATTCTGCACCTTCACCTTCGAGAAGAAAACTTTTCTCATCTCTCCATTTATTATTTGGACATGCTAGAATTTGGGGATAAGGAGACTACTTCCAAGGCTTCGAAGGAACGTCCTAAAGCCCCATCCCGCTCCACTCTGAAGCACAAGGTTGTGGACCAAGAAGAGGATGAGGAATGTCCTAGCCTTAAGGTAGCTAAGCCTAAATTGGGGAAGGCTCCCAAGTCACCGGTCTTGAAGATTAGGCCATCGAGGCCTGCCCCAGTTACCTCCCCTGCATCTACCCCAACTACTGAGGCTGCGTCAACGACCTTACCCTCTTCCTCTACTCACCCCAAATGATTATTTGGCTTCGAGAAGAAGAGGAAGTTTGCATCCCTACCACCACACAAGGAATTCGAGGAAAGGATACTCCAACGGCCTCGGTTTTAGAAGTTAGCAAATGACGTAATGGGGATGATGGAATCCCTCACCAAAGATTAGGGTGAGTTCGATCGGTGCCTGGCAAACTTCTACCATAAATGCACCCTTCCATTCGTCGAGGACCGTCTCCTGGAGATTTACCAGTTTTTGTTCTATAAGGAGGAGGCGGTCATGAGAGATTTCTTAGAGAAAGTCTTCACCTTCCCCCCTGTTGCATGCCCGGGCGGTTCATCTACTGCTCAGGCCTCTCCATGCCCTTCAGGTAATATACTCGAGCCTTTTTCTACTTCATCATCATCTTCTTATTCTTAGGAGGTTTCTGAGATCCTCGAAAGGCTGAATAGGTCTCGACAGGCGAAGCAGTCTATTGAGGTTGTATCTCCTGTCGAGGCCAAGCCTCTTCGAGTGATTGTTCTTGATGACAGAGCAATGAAGAGGATGGGGGTGAAGCATTATGCGAGGAGGCCCTCACGAAGGGCTGGTAAGTCCTTTTGTTAATTCCTTTCAACTCATATTTTTCTCTAACTTTTACCTATTTTTGTTTCAGCAAGCCAGGGACCTTCTGAAGGGTGCTCTGCTTCTAAGGACCGGGATCCTCCTTCCTTGCCCGTTCCTACCCAGTCAGCTTCAGTACCAGAGGTAAGAATTTACCTTAATATGAATTTTGTAATGATTATACCTTGATACTAATCTCTTTGTTTCTTTATGCATGATACTGAAACTACTCCCCTCATTGAGGACTTGCCCATCAATGAGGTTGAAGATATTCCTCCAACTTCGACACCTCCTCCTCAAACAGACGAGGTACGAAAGGCTCTTTGATTCCTTTAAAACTTTAGGATTTTGGAAACATCCTTCATTCTAACTCTTCTTTTTGTTCAGGTTGTCGAGGGCGCTCTTAGCGCCAGCTCTGGAGAGATTGAACAACTCTTTAAGGTTGGAGAAGCCAAGGCCTTATCGCCTCTTACTCCTGAGTACGACCAAGCTTTCTTCGACCTGATTCAATCGGGTTACAACACAAAGTCTACTACTGAGGCGCTCCTTTGAGGGGTATGCTATGGTCTACCCCCGTCGAGGGGACTGGGACGTCTTAAGCCCATGGGGAGACGCCCATACCGGAAGAAGTCTTAGTCTCCTCTTCGAATGCAAGGACTTCTAATGCTGAAGCTACTCTCTCCTTCATGTAATTTCTACTTCCTGAGGGATTTGTGGGCCCTAATGAAGGTGTATTTAAGGAGAAGATGAAGGTGGCTGAAGCTTTGGACATCTTGTCTCAGTCCTCTGCTCTTTGAGCTCAACTTAAGATTCGAGAGGATGCTGTGGATGCCCTCGTCTACGAGTATCAATAGATAAGTGCCATCTTAGATCTCCACGCCCTAGAGAATGAGAACCTGAAGGGCTCTCTCGAGGCTAAGGAGCAATCTCTACAAGACCTCAGGGATCAACTTCGAGAAAAGACACAACAAGTGGCTAGCCTGCAAGGGGATAAGGATGTCCTTACTCGCGAGCTCAGTGCCTCGCATCAAACTATGGAATCCTTATCTGATAAATTGAAGAAGCACCTAGGAAGCATCCCTCGAGCCATAAAGGACTTCTTCGCTTCTGACTGGCTGAAGAAGTATACTATGAGGAAGGAGGTGATTAATGGGATGATATTGCACAACAAGGCCATAGAAGATATGCTTGCCATGCCTCCTGGGGAACCTCATACCATAAAGACTCATAATCCAAAGAGGATTACTCTCCCCAGTCTGGATGAGTACTTAGCTACTCTCCCTTCACCTGCCCTACCTGAAAAGGATGCTCTTTCGAGGAGTCCCAACTAACCTTGTAGATTATTGTAAATTTTTCATGTAAATTTTTTACTTTGTAACTTTCATACTTTGTAAATTATTTACTTTGTTAATAAAATGTCATTCCTTTCTGAATTCCATTTTATTTTTTATCTCTTCGTTCCGTACTTTTAATTTTTACAAACTTTAAATCATTTGATTTTGATTAAAAAAAGATGGTACCTTCGAACACTTTTAACGAAGATGTTATCTTCGACCTTCTTTGTAGTGATACTAAGTCTTTGGTAGAAAATGATATCTTTTAAATGGATTTGCCCCCATGGAAATGAAATTGGTATCACTGCATTCATGCAAAAGTCTTGTGTTAATCAACCTGATTTCTTTGTTTTGCCTCTTGAAGCCTTATTGCCTTCAAGGAAGGACTTTTGCCAATCAACCTGGTCTTGGTACTTCCCATGGAAGGACTTTTGCCAGTCAAGCCAGTCTTATTGCCAGTATTCAAAATGTTATTTTTATTTTTTTTGAAAAACAGAAAATGTCACCGAACATAACTAATTTTTTAATTATGATTTTTTTTTGCCAAAGAATTTTTTAGTTATGATTAGTTACCAAATGTCCTAATGTTGATATTGGCCAAAAAGGGGCCTAGGCCCAACCCCATAATAATAATAATAACAAACCCATTAGGATGGAAGCCTAAAGTCTCATGCCAACATTTGAAGAAAGGAGAGCTCGGCCCACATTTTCTTTTTCTTTTTTGGGCTAAAGGGAATTTTCATTAATTTAATGCAAAAATGGCACTAAGGTGATCTAGTACTTCCCTCAGCCACGAACAGAGCTTCTAGAGAAGAGACATTGAACCCCCTTTCTTTATTTAATTAAACTAATAAAAATATCACCATAAAACAAAAAGAGAAGATAAATAGAGCAAAACAAAAATGCATTACATTTTCAAGCCACATTCATTAATCTTTATACCACCAATTATTCATAAATTAAAACTGTATTTTTTTTAATAGCTCCTCATGAAATATAATCAAATGCAAATTCACACTAACAATACAAACAACATACTAAATAATACATAATTATTTCATAAGTTACTCTCAACATTTTTTTTTCCTTCCAGATTCTAATGAGCAGATATAAGCATGCTCTTTTGGAGGCTGGCTAGTAGGCTACTCCCAATTCAAATTCCATTAAAATATTGTTGAAGTAAGGCATTAAACACATCCATTTTAGTCTTAGTAAGAGCTAGCCCAACCTCAACACCACCACTACCATCTCTACATTCTGAAAGAGAAATAGCACCTGAAGTATCAATATGAACCACTTCACATTTTTTAGGCTTCCCCCAACCAAAATCTGTATCGTAAACTCTTAATTTAGGCGAACCAGCAATACTAATAATTATATTACCTTCGTTTGCTATTTCTGTAAATTTTGAATTCCATTTCTCTGCCTCTCTTAATGCTCCTTTCTCAAGTCCTTTCACTGCTTCTGCTATAGCTTCTGCTGCTATTAACACTCCATTTTCACCTAAAAGTTCACTTCTTTTCACTTTCACAAAACAAAGTGTTAAGCAATTTCCAAAATATGTTGTGGGTAATTTTTTTTCTAAACGGTTTCGACAATCAGCTAAAAAAACTAGATGATAAAGCTTATCATTGTTAGCCAAATTGGTATCTTTTTCTTCTTCTTGTGACTTAATCAAATTCACCCACATGAAAGCCATTATTACTACAAAGGTTGATGCTTGGAACCCATTTTTAATTAAATTTTTAAGCTTTTGAATTTGGGATTTATCAATAATGAAAGTTGCTCTTACCTTGTTAGCTAAAAGTTCATTTATTGAAGAACTTTCATAATCCCAATCCCAAAAATGAGGCCAATTCTTTATATCTTCCATAAAAATTGACTCAAGATTTGATGGATCTTCAATTTCTTCTCTACAATGAATTGGTAACAATGATCTGTCAATTGAATTTGATTTGTTCACAAAAGCCCAGAATTTAATGAACTGATTAAAAGCCATTCCATCAGCTACCACATGGCAAAATTGAAAACCAAAACTAACCACAGCGTTTGGAAACATAGTTACTTGCAACGCCAACAATGGCACAATTCTTATACCATCTGAGTTCAAATGAGAAGAGGGCATTTTAGGAACAAAAGGGTGTATTTCTTTAACATCTTTTGGTTTGTCTGAGATAATATAATCAAAATCTGACATTGATTCAGCAACTGTGAAGGAGACTGAATCACCATCTTGGTAGAGAATGAAGGGTTTTTGAGGCTGTGGCGGGTAATGGAGATTGGCAGCAAAAGGGAAGAAATGTTGAAGAGTGAGTGAAAGTGAGTGTTTGAGATTGGGAAGAACATTGGCTATGAAATGAGAGGTGGGATGTGGGAATTCAAAGAAGATAAGGCGTTGTATTGGGCAGCAAACTAACCATAGAATGTCCAAGAAAGCTAGAGGAATAGAGGTTGTGGGAACTGATAATGGAGGTGGAGATATTTTGAAATGATCAATGATTTTTAGAGATTGAGAATCTGCCATGTTTCTGAGCTTGTTGAAGATGAGTGGGGGCAATAATATGCGTCATTTTATTTATTTGCTAACACACTTTAATAGAAATAGTTAAAATTTTTTACACTCACGTATCAATCAAGAATGACAGAAATTAGGTAGTTACTATTGAAATTTTTCTTATTTAAATTGCTTCCAATTTAGCTCATTATTTTTCTCATAATTTTTCTTTCTTGTTAATTGTACATATTTTTTTTATTATAGCAGAATATATTTAGATTAGGAATATATATTATGTTATCTAAAATAGATTGTACAAATTATTATTTATTTGAATGAAAGTAAAGGAAAAAGATATTCAGCCAATTTTTTCAAAAGTTGATATTGAGGCCTAACTCAAGTGAGAAGAGCACTACTGTTAGAAGTGAGAGGTCTTGAATTTAATTATCCTCATTTATATTAAGTGTGATTTCGCCTATAGAGTAGGTGTTAGGAGTATATGCTACACCCTATTATGTAACCATGCGACCTATTGAACCTTTCACTGTATCGAAAAAAAAGTTAAATTTTCTTAAAGGGATAACTTAGTGTTAACAATTTTACTAATTGACTTTTTAAAATAGAAAAATATAAATATTTTTATAAGTCAAAAATTTTAAATTAAAATGTCTTGTTGAGTATTTAAAATACCTTCACATAATTAGTTTAGATAATTTTTTTTTTCAAAATTTCTCATTTCCTTGACATGTTTTTATTCATTTTGTCATTTTACAATTAATATTGATATGAAATATGATTGATCTATACTTTTACATAATAAATATTGATTACTCACTCGTATCGAGGATCTACCCCAAGCGACTCCAAGAGTCGCCCATAAAGGCATAAGATAACATTTGGTGTAGTGAACGTGGACATGCCCCTAACTTTTGGTTTGATTGAAATACTATAGCTAACCTAGACATGAATTTTGATTTGAACCATGGGCTGGAGTTATTCTCAGAGGAATCAGGATTAAACATGGTAGAACCCCCCGCTCCGATGAGGCAGGCAACTAGGGTTGTTCGTGTTGGTAATCATACTCCCCCAACCCCTGGCACAGTAGCAACGAATAATGTGGAACCGCAAAACACATCCCAAGGACAATAAGGCCCAGCAGATCAACAATTTGATGTTAAATAGGCACAATAGGGTATTGTGGATCTCCATCTAGGGCAAGCCCCATATTTTAACAACCCTATGGTTATGAGGGCTATGTATGGGAACAACATGGAATTGCATAAGAAAGTGGAGGCCTTAAAGAGGCAGGTCCAACATCTTTCACAGGCTTAGAGTGTAGGGCTAGATAGATATAATGGGGTAACAATGACCAAATTCCACCAAGGAGACAGGAAGTGAACTCTCATGTGAGAAACCAAATGGAAGATGTGGCAGAAGACGTGCTAGGAAAAGTGGCACCGGGAACGGACATACCTAATATGTTGAAAGGGATATTGGTAGACATAGGGATCAAAGGTGTTGGGATGGACTTAGACTTACCTCATGAATCACCCTTAATGGATGAAATTCTAATGAAAAACTACCCCCGAGCTTTAAAAGCCTCGTAGATTAGACAACTACTATGGGAAAAAGTGCCCACGAGCATATGTCCACAAATTTAGAACAGAGATTCATTCACATACGTACCAGGACCACATACTATGCTGCCTATTCCCAACGACCCTAGCTGGGGTAGCATTTGAATGGTATAATAAGCTACCAGCAAAGTGTATCTCTTCTTTCAAACAATTATCAGACCTCTTACAGACTCGATTTATGCCATTAAGGGCAAAACCAAAGCACTCAACTGACTTGCTAATAGTAAGGCAAAGACCTAAAGAGACCCTAAGGCAGTACTTAGAGAGGTTCAACTAGGAGGTAGGGGAAGTATCAGATTTCCAGTTCGACATGGCATATTTAGCCATCTTAAATGGGACAACCAATGAGCCATTACAAAAGAAGCTCTTTGCGGTCCAACTTACCAATTGGACCCAGGACATGGCCTTAGCTGAGGGCTAGATAAGAATTGAAGATGGCCTCAAGAGCTTGGCTACTAGGGTTCAGGAACTTGCTACCCCAGTGATGGCGTTAAAAGCGACACCAGGGGTTTTAAAATTTATAATACTCGTCAATTAATTCTACCCTAGCTTTAGGCAAGTGCACCTATCATTGGGTAGTATAGTGGTAACGAGGTCAATCCACAAAGACACTGACGCAAGTAACAGCTCAAACTTAAACCATTGTCTAGTTCATAATTAATCACGGATTAAGAACATAAAATTAAAATCCTAATTCTGAACTAAATCTAAGGGTTAACTTCAAGAACTTGCAAAACTAAGAATTAAACAAATATGAAATAGAGAATCTACATAGACTTCAACTCGTATTTGAATATATTGCATAGATGACCAACAACTCAATGAAAATTCAAGGGAATTAATGGATTTTCACACGAAAGGTAAGTTTGAATCTTTCTCAAGTAGAAAAATCCTAATTCCTAAGTAAAGGTTGAGAATCTCTTCTCATAACTAATCAAGTAGGAATAGCATTAAAAACAAGTGAAATAGAATATAAATCCTAGGAGTCCATACTTTTATCTCTAGCAAGCATAGCATACCTAATTGATTTTGAGTGTTCAAAACCTAAACTTTCTATCTCTAGTAAAAAATAGACAACATCACTCATCTACAAGCATGCAATTGAAGATAAAAAAAAGTGCACAATATAAATTAAAATCAATACTTGAATAAATCCTAGAAATTTATTGAGGGAAATAGTCAATCAATCCATACAAAATATCAAATAATCATCTAATCTAGATAGATTAGACAAGTTTAGTTCATAACAGCAAAGTAAAAACAAGAAATCAAAAGAGAAAGAAAATAAATCAAAGAACTCATGATGAAGTCTAGCTTAATCCTTGAATTATAATGATAATCTTGTTTAATATTGCCTCCAATTGTGTTTCTCCACCTCTAATTGATCCTTGATCTGCAAACTCTTGGTTCTTGGCAGTTATCACTGAACCCTAGACCTAAAAATCCAAGACATGACAAGATCCCCCAAGAGAGAGCCTCTCACTGAGAGAGAGTCTCCAAGACAGAGCCTCCAAGGGAAAGAGCCTCCAAACCTTATCCTCTGATATAAATGATGTCCTTTTATAGTTCTTTAAGGCTCATTAGGGTTTAGATAGGTGTAAGTACGGATTGGCCAATTTTTGCCAAGTCAGCATAAGTTAAATTGGTACCCAGAATCTTTTGAGCAAATTTTGGATATGTAGATGAAGGAATTAGACTTTGTGGTTTCCTTAAAAGTTGTATATGTTTCTCTTATATTTCCAAAGGTACCTGAATAGCCTCAATTGGAGTTCTGTATCTCGAGTTATTCTCAAAATACCGAGACAGGGTCAAACCAGCCAGAATTTTGTATATTGGACAGTGAGCTCTCACGGGCGTTGCCACGGCCATGGAAGTGCTCATGGGAAGCTAATGTTTCTATTATTTTGGCTTCCATGGGAAGTGGTGGCTGCCACCGGCCATGGGGGGCTATGGTCTTCCTTTTCCGCTCCGTTTTGTTCATTTTCTTCGTCTTTCGAGCCCGAACCTTGAAGTAGTTCCTCCGTGCTCCGAAATTCAAATTAATTACTTATAAATGGCTGAAAACACTAGAAAAAATATATTAAATTCAATTTAACAAGTAAAATCATCAATAACATGAGAGAAAATAATGTATAATTTGCTAGTTATCACCCAACATCAGACAAGGCAGAGGAAAGAAGAGAGGAGAGTGGTAATGGTAGCAGATCCAAGAGGGAGAGGAGATGATGATTTGGGTTTGATAGATAGGGTTCATACACTCCTCTTACTTCCTCCAGGAAAGATGTCCTGGTATGGATGAAGAAAAGTGGGGAAGATGTGAAGTGGCACCCAAAGATGAGTGATTCCTCTAGAACAAAGAGGGACTCGAACAGGTATTGTGAATTCCACTAGGATAAGGGGCATGATACAGAAGAGTGTAAACAATTGAATGATGAAATCGAAATATTAATACAAAAGGGGGTGCCAGGAATTTTAAGGCATGCCAGGGAGGGTCAGCCTGAGGACAATGGATAGAAGGACCCTCGACGTGATGATAAACAAGGGGACCATGGAAAAGGAGAAGATCATCCTTGGCAGGGAGATTAGTAGGTGACATCTTTTTAATAATGGGGGAAAGCTCATCAGGTGACAGCTCAACCCAGAGGAAGAGGGCAGCAAGAGATTTGTGTTCCATACTATAGAATAAAGATCCTCAACCCCAACAATCTGCACACCTGTCGACCCTTTACTCAATAACATTCAGTCCTGAAGATGGACATGTAGTCCACCCCTATAATGACACTCTAGTCATACAGGGGTATGTCAACAATTTCCAAATAAGAAGAATTATGGTTGATGATGGCAGCTTGTCCAATATGATAACCCCGGAATGTTTCAAGAAGATGAATTTGAGGGAGAAAGACTTGAAACATGTAGCTACTCCTCTAGTTGGGATTGGCAACTTCAAGGTACATTTGGAAGGATCAATTCATCTTAATGTAGAGCTGGGAGATGATGAGGTAATGAAGGAGGCAACTATGGAGTTCATGGTGGCAGATATTGCTTTCCCATATAATATCCTGTTAGGACGACCCTACTTGTATACAAATGGGGCCATACCTAGAAAATATAATCTCACTTTGAAGATCCCCACCATAAGAGGGGTGGAAGTAGTGAGGGGATGTTAGGAGACTGCACGACAGAGGTATTTTAATGCCCTAAAAGGGTTCTTCTAAGCAGCTCACCTAGATATAGAGAGCCCCATGAGTCAAGAGCTCTTGAAACTGAAGGGAGAAGTTGAGAAGGTGAAATTGCCCCAAGGTATGGTCCAAGTAAGGGGAGAGATGAATGAGCAGGTGAAGCAACTGGTGGTTAGTACCTTGTAGAAAAACCACAAGGCATTTGCATGGAGTGCAGATGACCTAGTTAAGGTAGATCCAAGGGTAATGCAACATCACCTCAACATTGATAGTTCTGTCAAACCCATTGCTCATAGGAAGAGAAAGCATTCACCAGAAAAATAAGTAGCTATAGCTGAGGAGGTGGAAAAGTTGTTAATGGCAGGGGTCATCTTGGAGGTGCACTACCCTGACTGGTTGGTTAATGTTGTACTGGTGAAGAAGCCTAATGGCTCATACCGCAAGTGCGTGGACTTTACATACTTGAACAAGGCGTGTCCTAAAGACCCATACCCCTTACCAAGCATAGACTAGCTAGTGGACTCCATAGCAAGGCATGAGTTGCATACCTTTCTGGATGCTAGGTTGGGGTACCATCAGATACGCATGCACCCTCAGGATGAGGAGAAGACCTCTTTTGTCACTGACCTAGGGGCCTATTGCTATAGGAGAATGCCCTTTGGGATGAAGAACGTAGGGCAACCTACTATAGGATGGTTAATTCTATGTTTAAGGAAGAGATAGTTAAAACTATTGAGGTATATATAGATGATATGATAGTCAAGAGAAAGAAGACAGAAGGTCATTCTGACGACCTACAAGCAGTCTTGACATCACTACAAAAGTATAACTTGAGATTGAATCTTGAGAAATGTGTATTTGGGGTGTCTGCAGGAAAGTTCTTGGGGTACATGGTGTCGTAGTGGGGTATAGAAGCCAATCTAGAGCAAATAAAGGCCATAATGGAAATGAAGCCACCCTAGAACGTGAAGGAGGTCCAAAGGTTGAATGGAGGATAATAGCTTTGGGGAGGTTCATCTCCTGCTCGGCCAGAAGGTGTCAACCCTTTTTCAAGGCTTTAAAGAGCCTCAAACAATTTCAATAAACTGAAGAATGCCAGTAGTCCTTCGAAAGCCTTAAATAGTTCTTGACCTCCCCACCTTTGCTGAGCAGACCCATACTTGGAGAGGACCTCTACTTATACCAGTCTACAAAAGAGGATGCAGTAGCAGCAGTACTAGTAAGGGAAGAGATAGGGGAGCAATTCTCCATATAATACATGAGTAAAGTTTTGCATGATGTAGAGTTGAGGTACCCTAGATTGAAGAAGCATGATGTGGCCTTATACATAGTCACTCAGAAGCTAAGGCATTATTTTGAGGCACACACGGTAGTTGTTGTAACAGACCTCCCCCTAAAGAAGATCCCACAGAAGTAGGGTAGCATAATGGGCGGTGATTATAGGGTCGCTAAGTGTGACCTATGAGCCCAAAGAGGCGCTAAAGGCACAGGAATTAGCAGATTTTATAGCTGAACTTACCCCCTCCAAAGGAGGGGGTGTCACCCCACTGGAACATTAGGAGATGTGGGTGGATGGAGCTGAGTGTGATGGGGATTAAAGGGTTGGTATAGTGATCAAGGGTCCCCACAAGGTCATCATTAGATATGTTGTGAGGCTTGAATTCGTAAATTCCAATAACAAGGCAAAGTACGAGGCCCTGATTAACGACATGAAGCTTGTCAAAGAGATAGGGGTCTAACACATGACCATATATAGTGACTCGCAACTAGTAGTGAACTAGGTCCAGGGGAACTTCAAGCTGAGAACGGAGGATCTTACCCCATATGTTGAAATGATAAAACAATTACAAAATGAGGGGTGGAAAATTGTCCAAGTTCCTAGGGACCAATCCAAAAAAGCTAATAGTATAGCTAAGGAGGCTTCCTAGGAGAAAGTGGATGACTTAAAAAAATCCCTCTAGCCATACAAAAGGCTCTTTCTACAGCAGAAGAGTTGGTATGCCCAACGCAATGACAATGCAGCTGGATGGACTAGATGGTGAGGTGGCTATCAGAGGGGAACCTCCTAGAAGATAAGAAAGAAGCACAGAGGGTCGTACAATGATCCAAAGACTATAATTGGTAGCACCTTGAGGATCTCGAACGTCCCTTTACAATGACACTTGGTAGCAGCCTCATTTTCTAAGGCCTTCATCTTCTCCAGGATGCCAGCCATACCTATAAAGATAGTGAAAAACATGTTAGTACTTAAATAAAGAACTTGAATAAATGGATATAAGGATGGAAAAGAGTACCCCTAATGTCATTCATGGGTTTCCCATTTTTTTGTAATAAACTTATGGTCATACCAATTATCTGTCAGGACCCGAACCTCAAACTCCCCATATAGCTAAATTAAGCAGGAAGGTTTCTTGAGATGCTTTCTGCCTCGATGACTTATAAAGGGAAGATTTTTGGTTTTGAGCAAAGGGACCTCCAAGTTTCAGTTAGCTATACCCTAAACCCTAAATACCCTAAATCCTAAACCCTAAACCTGGCAAAGGCTAGGATGGGAGATTATAAAGAAGCGACTTTTCCAAACAGATTTGAGGGAAGAGGGCAAGATAAAGCAAGAGCACTTGGTTTCAGCCTGAAGATGACTGTGCTCTCCCTTTTTATTGGGGATCAGACACTAGACTCCCAGTAGTTCCCTGATGGAGAGGGCAAAATCCTTAAAGGACGTGAGCATCTGGAGCCCTCGGATGACCCTCTAGACATTAGGGTGGACTTGGACGATGTTTACCCCATATGTTTTCAATAAAATCTACATCAAGCTGGGATAGTGGGAATCTGAGCCCAACATTAAGATGCTCTTGGTAAACTACATGCCCATCCCCTGGGGGTAGTTGGTTAGCTCCCTGATCAGGAATGTGTAGGGAAATGATAAAATCTGAGGGAATTCAATATTTTTCCCTAAACTCCCCTAAGTCATCCATGGTGACAAAACTATAGATCTGCCCCAAGGAAATGACCACGCTAGTAGATTTCTTTTTTGTTTTGGGATCAGGAGGCCTCTTGAAAAGGCACATGGATAGCCTCTTGTGAGGTCTCGCCCGAGCAACCCGCGAGATCTTCCCCGAAGAGTACGCCTGCGGACTCATTTTTGCAAAAGGCCTAGAGATAAAATTTTGGATTACACTTTCGTAGGCGTCATGGATTGCAGATTGGGTTCCCACATTTGTGCATCCACATGTGTCCGTTGGAGTGTACGTTGTATGTGAAGTGTTAGAGTTGCCACCTAATATTTTTAGAAAAATCAGTTTTATTCTAAGGTGATTAAGAAACCTTTTGTGTTTAACTTCATATTAGAAAAAATTCAGTTTCTACCCTAATGGAAAGGTTGTTCTTTTTGGAACCAAAGGGGGTTCGGGGTTCGTGATCTGAAAACATTTTAAGAAAATTAGTTTTTGTACCATTTTAATTAAAACAGAATTTTGGCCCTAATTATCATGCAAGTTTGGTTAAAAAGATGATTTTCATGTATGCATGAGCAGTAGTATTGGATGAATGCATGAACATGCCATATATGAATGACAATGCATCAAAGCGATAAATACAATCAATTTTCCCAAGGGTCCTTCCTCTAGCCCACTTCAGGATAGGGAAGGCACAACACTCCAAAAAAAGCAGTAAATACAGTGAAATCCAATAATAATAATAGGGGATCTCCCCTCCAGCCTTATGGTCTAGGAGAAGCACACATTCTTTAAAATCCATACATCATATAGAACATGAAAAAGAATGCAAACATACAATAATATCCACAACATTAAAAATATAAATAAACAATGAAACAATAAAATAAACAAATATATGACAAAGCAAAGAAAATAAAATGTTTGAGGTTGAAGCTATGAAAGGCTTGCCAGCGCATCCCTTTGAATGGGAATCAAACTCCATGTCATTCTCCCTTATCGCGAAGGGGTTATTCTGGTAACAGTGGGGTGGTTATTGGTTAGTTGCTAATTGATTTTAGTTTGTAAAAAATAATTATCCAACATGTTATTAACCAATTCTGATTCTTGATTAATATGAAAATGATTTTGATTATGAGTTGTACCTAAACATATTTTAGGGTTTGATTGATTTAGTTATGAAAATAGTTTTCATAAAATGCCTTAATGCTGACTGAAAGGGCTTAAAATAAGTGTTCTGAATAACATACATTTGATATGAATTAAAGGGGCTAAAATAACATTTTGAATGAAGGTAAAAATAATATTGTATCATTTTTACCTTTTTACGTGATTTGGGAATCAGCGGTTCTAACGGTTTGATGAAGTCGAATCGTGTCCCTGTTGTGTTTGGAGAGGACTGATTGGTTGTCTGAACTGACTGGAGTAGACTAGACTGACTGGATTGATCGTATGTAGTGTCTGGAAACGGATCATTTGTAGCGTCTGTTGTCTGAATGTTTTGTTTTGGAGGTTGTAAATTGTATTTCTGAAGTGTCTCTAAGTGTCTGATACATGTGAAAAGTTGTCTAGAAAAATTGGTAAAAAGAGGTTCAAACCAACTTCGACTTTGTTTTGGAGGGTCAAATTTATAGAGAAACTAATCAAAAAATCCTAAAAATGGTAGGCGTGTGCATCACACGCTTCACGCATGGGCGTGGGCCTTCACGCATGTGTGAAGGGCTTGATGCATGTGTTGAGCGCTTCACACATGCGTTGAGCATTTCACGTATGCATTAAGTGCTTGACGCATGCGTCTTGTTGTTCACACATACGTCTTGTCATTTTGGGACAAGGTCTGGTTCTGTTCAGTCCGATTCCATTTTTCAGGTTTTCTAGATCCGTTTGAAATTCGATTTGAGCCCGGTCAGATTCGTTGGGCTCGTATTGATGGGCCGGTTGCCAGGGTGCCAAAGTGAGGGTTTCCTTCAGAAATATGCAAAAATTTCCATGTAAATCCTTGCAATTTAAAATTTTCATTTCGGGGTTGCCCCTGAAGCAACAAGGGGCGCTGCCCCTTGACCCCATTAGGCTATAAGCTTTTGAGACTCAGGAGATAATCAACAATTCTAGAGGTGCAAAACTAAGAGTTCACACCTCCACTCTAGGCACCCCTATGTGGGAGGTTCCGGTGGAATCCGCTGCATCGTCCAACCGGTCCGCATGGATAGTGTTAAGGGGAGTGATATCTAAAGGAATGGTCGGAGTGGACTTAGCATGTTTAAAGGAAGGCTCGTCGTCAAAACTCTCATCTACAAGACGATAAGGGGAAGCTTGAGTAAGGCGAGAACTGGAGGCCATAAAGGCCTTACCCTTGGGGTGGACAAATTTGGGCGAGGTCTCAGGGGTCTTATATGACGAAAGCTCCATATCCAAGAATTGTGGATCAGACAAGGTCGAACGATTTTGGCTATTGGAAGCAAAGCTCATTTTACTATGGAATTAAAGGAAATTGAAAAGATAAGGGAAGATGGTCTCACCTTATATATAGGAGGATCAGCTCAAGGATGCTTGCACAGTCAAGGATGTGATCCGATAGTAAGGGTCACTAAAAGAGGAGTTTCGCAAACAAAGGAATTATGGAGCATGAAACTCCCTATTTATAGGAAAGGAGAAGGGAAATACGAAACGACCCATTGAGAATAGAAACGGCCGTCATGTGTCGCAATATGAATAAATGACGAGAAATTTTCCACCTCCTAGAAATTCAAAATAGTAGAACACAAATTGTTGACATCCAAAGCAAAGAGACTATGTGAGTAAGTATGGAAATTGAACATCAGTCTTTGACCAAGAACTTGTTGAGAGACATATGATGACTCACTTCTATTCAGGGTCCATCCCAAGCGACTACAAGAGTCGTCTATGAAGGCATAAGATAACAATATATATATATATATTCAAAATCAAATTTTCTTCTTATACTTTTCTCACATTGAAAAAAAAAAAAACTATACATAGTGGATTTGTCTCCACACATTTTTTATCTTCGACAGTGTTTAGGTACTTGCTTTATCAGGGTCGCGTTTCGCTAGTAGAAGCTATATGCAAAACACCAATTTAGTCTATTAAGTTCCGAATTTTCTAAATTGTTGTTTCTAATATTTGGAGCATACCATTAGATTTTAGTAAACATCGGCGGCCGGAACCAAATAATCATGCTTTGCATGTATTTCAACATATGTCCTGTTATTGAATTATTCACATAATATGGTATTGTCATATACTCTTAACTAAGCAATGACGAAGATGGAAAAATCCAAACCTTTTTCAGGAAGAAACATAAATTTAAATAGTATTTTATTGAATATAATATAATATAATTAAATATATTTTAAATATAAATTTATATTTGAAATATATTTTATTATATTACTAATAAGTCTTACAGACTTGAAACTTTGATAGCTTGTACTGATGAACAAACGTGAATTTAGAGGGTCAGACCTTAAGCCCGACAAAGATACTCCGACACTCAAGTTAGATTTGAATTGAACAAAACCTTAGGCTTTAGTGAGTCCTTAGAACAAATTAGATTTTTAAAGTTTTGGGATAAATGTTTCATGCCTTGAAATGTGTGCCAACTAAGATATTTATAGTGTTTGTTAGATTTTCAAGGTGGACACATATCATCATATTGGAGCGTCATGTATCCTAGGATGATTGGCTTGTACGATGGTCTCGAGATGAGGTTATTAGGACACATGACTAAGGAAATATTCACTTGATTCTATCCTTGGACCCCTGTATAGGAGGTACCTTCGTCGCATATCTCGACGAAAGTCTCTTCTGAAGGTTCTTGCCTTGGGCTTTCTTTGAGCTTTACGTTTCTAAGGCCTTCTTGGGCCGCAATTTCATGATTTGTGGGCTTTGAACCATTTGTATTCTGACTAGACCCGTATTAATTATATTCCTTCCATTTTAGAATAAGTGTCAGTTTAATTAAATATTTTGTCCTAGATTATGTGTTATTATAAGACTTCAAGCGATAATTATCCTTATTTTTCTAAAATTATCTCTATTTAGTTATTTTAAAATAAGCATTTTAATATATTTAAACTAGTTTTTAAATATAATAAAGATCATAAAGAAAATTAATTGAGCACTCTCCCCTTGAATGCTCGATCGAAGAACAAGATTAGCTAGATCATAGCAAAAACAAAGTGAGAACGGATGAAGAAGGAAAATCCTCAAATGCCAACGATCAAGAAATGGTTAACTGCGCGGAGGCAAGTGGGAAGGAAGTGGTTAAATGTGATAAGGAAGGTGGTTAGGAGGTTGAGGTGCAAATGGGAATGAAGGTTTCGTTTAGAGATAAACTCTTGAACAAAGATACTCAAGATATGCCAGAGGTTGATTCAGAAGAGTTAGGGATGATTTTTTATGATGAGGAAGATCGGGCTAACGATGATGGGGATGTTAATGTCCTCTGATTACATTGTCAAAAGATGAGAAAGTGAGGATCCGCAAGCCTTGGAGGAGAGCATTCATTATCCAAGTTATGGGTAGATCAATTGAGTATCAATATCTTTTGAAGAGGATCAAGGATATGTGGTGCCCTTCTTACCACATTGAGATGATTGCTATAAACAATGATTGCTTCTTTGTGAAGTGTGACTCTAAAGAGGATTATGATTTTGCTTTGTTTGAAGGTCCCTGGATGGTGGCAGACAATTACCTCACGATTCGAGAATGGTATCCCAATTTTGACCCAATTAATGATGTTATGAAGTGTATTTCAATTTGGGTATGCAGATAATATAGTTATTTATCAGGAGGTGCTTCATTCTCTGCGTAAACGTAGTTCTGATACGGTCACTATGGCTATAAAGATTGACCTAAAAAAAGCCTACGATAAACTCTCTTGGGATTTTCATCAACACACATTGGTTGATATTAGCCTTTCTCATTGTTGGGTGTGGAATATTATGGAGTGTGTCAGAAGTCCTAGGTTTTCTATTCTTTGGAATGGCCAGCAGTTGGAGTGGTTTTCCCCATCTAGAGGTATTTAGCAAGGTGACTCTATCTCCCCATATCTTTTTGTTCTATGTATGGAAAGATTGAGCCACATTATTTTCCAAGCTCTTAAAGATGGAAGATGGAAGCCGATAGCTCTTTCTAGAAAAGGACCTCAACTTTCGCATCTCCTTTTTGCGAATGACATGGTTTTGTTCTCGGAAGCCTCTGTCGATCAAATTAAAATCATTATGGATTTCCTCAATGTATTCTCAGCTATTTTTGTCCATCGTCCAAATTTGCAAAAATCAACTATTTATGTTTCTAAGAATGTTTCTTTGGAGGTTATAGAGGAATTGTCTAGGATTTCAGGTATTCGTCACACTCATGACTTGGGGAAATACTTGGGTTCTTAGTCGATTCATGGGAGGGTTACTATGAACACTTTTGGACAAGTTATTGAGAGAGTGACTACTAGGCTAGATGGCTAGAAGGCGAAGACTCTTTCTTTCGGATGGTGGGGCAGTTCTTGCTAAATCGATGTTGTTCAGGATTCCCTTATATGTCATGCTGACTTCTTTTCTTCTAAAAGGGGTTTGTGACAATATCAAGATTCTTATTAGAAATTTTGGCGAGTGATAATGGGAGAAAGATGAGCCTAATTCATTAGGATAGCATTACTTTACCTATTGAGCAAGGAGGTTTGGGAATCCACAGGCTTTATGACATGAACTTGACTTTCATGGCTAAGTTGAGGTGGCAGGTTTCTAAGGATAGTACTGCTTTGTGGTCTCAAGTATTTCAAAGAAAATATTCAAGGCCATGTACTTCTATTAATAGCTTAATTCAGATTCATGAAGCATCTAATCTATGACAAGGGGTTGTTAAAGTTGACCAAGTCATCAACAGAGGTTTAAGGAAGGAGGTGATTAATGGGAAGAGTACTCTCTTTTGTTAGATTTTTGGACTGGTGATGCTCCCTTGGTTAATTTCATCTTGAAGGGACCTTAGTTTAGCCGAGAAATATAAGAAGGTCTGTGATTATTGGATTCCTAGTCATGGATGGGACTAGAGCCAATTACATTCCCTTCTCCCATATGTTAAATTGAACATGCTCGCTGCTGTGCTGATTTTCAGTAATGATGGTGAGATAGATTTGGTGGTGTGGTATCTCTCTCCTAGGTCTTTTCTCCATTAAATCTGCTTATTTCAACTCTAATCTCCAAGGGGATCAGTTGTATAACAATATTTAGGAGAAGATTTGAAGTATTAAGGGACTGCAATGTCATAGTACGTTTTTTTGGGTGGTTCAACATGGAAGAATTATGACTAATGTTGAGCATTGTAGGAGGCATCTTACCTCTGTTGCAAACTTCCCTGCCTTTCCAGGTCATTCAGAGAGACTTGACCGCTTATTTCGTTTCTACCCTAAGATTCCATAGGTTTAGAATGCTCTTCTTCCTCCTCTTCTTGTGAATTTTCTTAATTCTTTACCCTTTGTGGACTGGTTTGAGTATAATGTCACGAAGAGGGTTGTTATTTCGTGGTGTGATGATTGGTAAGTGGTTTTTGCTGTTGTGATGTGGTGGTGTTGGCAATGGCGAAATATCTTGGTTTTTGACAGGGAGAAAGTTTCTTGTGATATGAGGCTGAAATGGATTAGAAAGCATGTCCATGAAATTTGCATTGTTAATTCTAAAAAGGCTTCAAATTCTGATTTGGTGGGGTGGAAGCTTTGTGTTTCATTTAGCTGGACTTTTCCTCCTATTAATTGGTTTGCTCTTAACATGGATCCTTGTAGTGCTGGCTGTGGTGGGTTGATAAGGGACACTTTTGGGAATTGGATAGTTTCTCCATCAGAATTGGCACTGCAATGTGTTAGAAGCTGAGCTTTCGAGGACATCAAGAGGTTAAGTCTAGCTTGGTATAAAGGGCTGAGACATATTGTTCAACAATCTGATTCTGAATTGGTGGTGAATTGTTTGAAGGATAGCAATATTATCTCTTTATTCACAGTAATTTAGTGTGGGTTTGTAAGAGATTGATTAATCAAAATTGGATTGTTGAAGTTACTCGTGTGTACCAAGAGTGCAATAGACCAACGAACTGGCTTGCAAATTCCAGCCATGGAGAGTTGAGGAACACCATTCAATCGGATGAACCTCCTATTGGGATTCCTGACTTGCTTTGAGCTAATGTTGTTGGTGTTGGCTGAGAACGGATGATTGGTCCTTAGCTAACAAGTTTTTGTTTTCTATGCTTTCAGAGTCTCCCCCTCCTTCAAATGTAAAAAAAAAAAAAAAAAAAGGAAAAAACTAGTTGTTGAATTAAGTGTTGACCATTTAATTCAACAACTAATTACTTATTCTAATATGCCATGTTGTAGGTATATATGTTTCTGATTTAAGATTAATAAAATTTTAAGTCAGTTTTCTTCAAAAAAAAATATTGACCATATAATAAGAATATATTAATCATTTTATTATATTTTTTTATATATTAGCAAAGCTAGAAATGATAGATACTAGGACGAAGAAAGTATTAATAAAGTGTTAAATTTAATAATTAGGGTGTGAATTTAATAAGTCTTGCTTGTTGTTTTTCTATATTCAAAATATAGTAATATATGGACTACCTTTTTGTTTTTTTTACCAAATCTAATTAAATTCCATTATGACAATCTAATTAAGGCTCTAGAAAAAATTCATTTATATATTTTTTGAAATAAAAAAATTCATTTATATTGAACTAACTTTACATTATAATTAATCAACTCTAGTAGAACCCTTAAATGGGTTACAAGTTACAACAACCACAACTTTGGTCTAAAATATACCTTTACATGGGCAAAAGGACAAGCCCGTAGATCCAAAGGACTATAGGCTGAACAAGCAAACGGTAACCCAAAGCCTACACCCTCTTCAATTTCTAGAATTATTCTTAGAACTTACATTCCATCTCACTACTTATTTTTAGTTATTAAAATCCTAAATGGTTTAGTTCAAAAAAAAAAAGTCCTCGATGGTTCCTGCAGAGAAAATTACACATGTAAGTTTAATTCCACCAAGTTCAGACACAGCATGCGCCAACTTTTGTGACAAAATAGAGAGGAATTTTGTTTTTAGTCACTAAAAGTCGTTGTTAGTTAGCATCTTATTTATATTTTTATGGAATTTCCTCTAAAATTTAAGGTATTTTACTTGATTTAAAAAATAATAATTTCTCAAAAATTAATCAATATTTATATTTTTATTATTTAACTAATACTTTTTTTAGTATGAAAAGGAGATTGAACTATGATCTATTGTGCACTTTACTACTAAACTAAGCTTTGGTGTTCATATTTAACTAATACTTGTTAATTCATATTTTAGATAAAAAAATGTGACAAAAAGATGATAAAATGAGATCAGAAATTCAAATTTGATTGATTTTATTGCAAAGTTGTTACATATTATTTATATTTTAATTCCATCTCTCTTTTTTTCTAATTATTTTGCTATTTTCTTTACTTTTTTTTTTGAAATTAAAAGTAAATTCATTGATTTAATTTAATAATATATCGATAAAAACACATATACAAATCCGTTAAAATCATAAAAGAGTGATTCAACACCAGATAAAAAGTATAAAAAAACGGCTTAAAACTTACAAATATGATAATACTATAGTGACTAGAATACATATGACTCCAGTTTTGCCACATACTGATGACCATAATCTGATTTATTATCTCTATTAAATCGAATATGTACTGCTTGTTTAAATCGCACACATAAAAATAAAACACCACAGAACGACGGAAAATACAGCAAAACGATGAAATCAAAACCATAAAATAAATAAAATAGAAATTTAGATTTACATTAATTAACTACTTATTTCAAAAAAAAAAAAAAAAGAAAAGAGATTGAGATGGTGATTTCATACCAAATCGGCCAAAAATCACCCCTACTTCCTTAAAAAAGATAGGTGACTAGCAAAAAACAATTGTGAGAAAAGAGTAGCTAGAGTTTAGGCTATACTATTTTCTTTACTTGGTATATAAATATATATATATGGCCAAACTCTTTACTTGGTATATATAACAAGTACCTAAACTAATATTTTCTTATAGTAATTATCACCTTTGATACATAAATTTCTAAAAGGGAAAATAATTTTTTTAAAAATAAAATATATAAAAATATTTAATAACATATAATTATTCATTATCAATAAAAAATCTATGTATATATATTAAAACTGTACTCATATATTGTAAAAAAATGAAGAACATCAATTGTCGTTATGTTCGAAATAGAATAGAGTTCATTCCATTCCAATATTTGGTTAGACTTTTTATATGGACTTGATACAGATGGAATCAACCTCCTTTCCAAACCTATAGAATCTTATTCCTATCCTACTCTCAAAATTTTCAGTCCATACATTTATGATATGGATTTCCATTCCAATTTGTTGAACCAAACATTTTCTTAGAGTTTTTTTTACCCTAAAATATAAGTATTTTAGCAAAAATTTTATTTAATTTATTTATTGAGAATACATGTGCATATTGTTAATTACCTACAGATACGGATAAACAGTTAGTGAGGTCATGGTGGCTGCTAAAGAAACGGACTTCTTGAGATTGAGAAAAAAATTATTAATGAAATAAAATATTAATTTAAGATATTGAAAGAAGATGAGGCTTTTTATTGACAAACAATTAACGACACTGTTTATTAGCTACACTCGATTCAAATTCCATTGAATTGTTGTTCAAACAA
>CAOJBK012716692.1:0-17329 GCA_948294925.1 Codiaeum variegatum | reverse complement strand
CTTAATTAATTTTAAAAAATTCACTAAATCATTTATTAAAAAATACTATTTAATTTAACTATAAAAAATATTATCGATCGCGAGATATATTTTATTTTATATTTTTATAAGCTGTTAACGACTTAAGAAATTTAGAATAGTGAAATTTAGGGTATTACATTATTATTAAACATAAACTTATAGATTTTATTGTAAAGATTAGGCCACAAAAATTAATTTTATAATAAATTTTATTTTCATATAAACTAAATAATCATTAAATTATAAATTATTAATCCAAATAAATTATACAAATTCAATCTAAATCTTTATCTTATATTTTTAACAATGCTTAATCAAATTAATAATGAAATAGCTAACAATGTATTTTCTTCAAAAGTTTTAATATAAAAATAAAAACACATCTGCTGATTATGATTTGTTGTTCTTTTATTTATGTTTAATAAAAAATATCATACTATTTATTTTTTAAATTACATGTCAAATCACAATCATTACCTATGATAATACTATATACACAAAATATAATGGAATTAATAAGCAGCATATTTAGCATTTGGACTTCTTGATTGTTTGCTTTTTAAATATAAAAAGGTTAAAATGATCCAAATTTAAAAATAAAAGGCTTTTTTTTTCTCTTTCTTTTTCTGTGAAATTTTTTTTATGATTTATTAAACTTTTTCTTAAGAATTTTATTTTATACCATGTTAAAAAAATTATTTGCTAGGCTCTAGTGGTATAATAGTGATAAGAGTTTTTTTTAATAAATTATTTCACTTACATCAAACAAACTTTTATATGTTGGTTCCATATAAATCATCCATGAATTTTTTTTGGCTAAAATTGTTAAATTCTTTTCAATTTTGATTTTAATTTTCTCAAATTATCATCTTCATAAAAATTTTTTGAAATATTTTTTAAAAATATGTTTAATTCTATCTAAAATTTAATTGTGTAAACAAAAATGTAAAGAAAAAAAAATTATCTTAAACTATAAAATATATTGTTCATTTAAAAATTAAGTTAATCTAAAAAAAATAAATAAATGGGTTAAAGTGGTTACATGGGTATGGATATCTATTTAAAAATTGAATGGGATGGATTAGAATTACCCAACCTATATGAACCTTGCTCATATCTAATCCATACGAACCGTACCCATTTGCCACCCCTACTTTAGAAGATATATTGAAAACAATTGTTGTCCCTTTTCAAAGATATGCACTTATACATAGTAACTTTATAATACACAATCATCAATTTCTGAGATAAAATCCATCACAAATTTAAACCTTTGAACATATTAGTTTTTTTTTTTAAAAATAATACTAAAAAGAACATAATGGTGATAAAAACTTACAGTTAAGACAGCTAGTAAAGTAAGACGAAATGCCCATAAATAAATAAATAATCATTGGACGGAGGTATCAATCACATGTCTTTTTAACACTTCTTGATTTTAACACTTCCTTTTATATTATCAGTATATTCTAAAAATAAAATAATATATTAGGGGTGATTAATTTAATTTAGAACAAAAATAAAAACTTAGAAAAAAAAATAATTGGCTATTAAAATTGAATTATTTCATAATTAATATAGAAAAAAATTACCTGAATTGTTGAAATAGAATAATTACATCGCCCATTTACATATCAATGAAAATAGGAATCAGAAGCAATGTAAAAATCCTGAAACTCGTATCAAAATTAAGAAACGATAATATAACTTAGAACAAAAATAAAAACTCAGGAAAAAGAGGGAATAAATAATTGGCTATTAAAGATGAATTATTTCATACTAATTAATATGGGAAAAAATTACCTGAACTGTTATAATAGAATAATTATATCCCTTGTTTACATATCAATGAAAATAGAAATCGGAAAAAGTGAAAAAATCTTGAAACTCATATGAAAATCAAGAAACGGTAGATATTTCAGTAATCAAATAAATGTAAATAATATAAGAATCTAGCAAATACATACACAATGTTGAAATTTTGACGGAAATGAAATGTGTGAATTTTATCACTTCTTGATTTTAACACTTCCTTTCATATTATCAGTATATTCTAAAAATAAAATAATATATTAGGGGTGATTAATATAATTTAGAACAAAATAAAAACTTAGAAAAAAAATAATTGGCTATTAAAATTGAATTATTTCATAATTAATATAAAAAAAATTACTTGAATTGTTGAAATAGAAGAATTACATCGCCCATTTACATATCAATGAAAATAGGAATCGGAAATAATGAAAAAATCCTAAAACTCATATCAAAATTAAGAAACGATAATATAACTTAGAACAAAAATAAAAACTCAGGAAAAAGAGGGAATAAATAATTGGCTATTAAAGATGAATTATTTCATACTAATTAATATGGAAAAAAAATTACCTGAACTGTTGTAATAGAATAATTATATTGCTTGTTTACATATCAATGAAAATAGAAATCGGAAACAGTGAAAAATCTTGAAACTCATATGAAAATCAATAAACGATAAATATTTCAGTAATCAAATAAATGGAAATAATATAAGAATCTAGCAAATACATACACATTGTTGAAATTTTGAAGGAAACGAAATGTGAGAATTTTATCATAATGGAATGTGAGAATTTTATTTATAACTATAAGATTTAGTGTATAAAAAATAAATAATTCTTTTGCCTAGATTTAGCTATTAGATTCAATGTTTAAATAAGATGAAATTTTATCTAATTATGAATATGAATTTGAGTCATTGTTAATAACTACTATTAATAATATATAGAAATTTCTTTTGGGTTTAGTGGGAGTATTCGTGTGTAGTGAGATTGTGAAAGTAGTTTTTTTTTTAATAATAAAGAGAAGAAAAAGTGGAAAATTGTAGTTTTTTTATAAAAATAATAAAGAAAAGATAAAAGGTATTCTAGTCTAATGAAAATTGTACTATCAAAGAGGGGTATTTGCTTTATAAATATATATAGATAATGATATGATGATTACAATATAATAAAAAAGAATGTATGTATTTTTACAGTTCTATAAGCAATTCCATATATGAAGAATGTTTTTTTTAAAGAATAAAAAATTTTACTTTACTACTAGTCTTGTTTTTTTTATCAACTTTCTTTGGATGTTACTAAAATGTCACATTATGTATCTAAGCTATTAACATCAATTCTTAAAACTATTTCATCGTAACTTATAATTTCATTTTTAATATATCAATAATTTTGTAAGTAAACAATTATTTTATATATATATATATATATGCACTCACACACACACATATTTACGAATCTCGTAAGTCATCAACTTTTTGTATATTATATTATTTGAACAATACTTACTCGTTGTCAATGGTTGATGCTCTGCTATAATAAAAAAAATTTTAAAAATAATATTATTAAGTTGTAATGTTCATTGTTAATACCAAACTATTTGAATAGTATAAGAAATCATAAAAGTAAAAATAAAATAAAATATAAAATAAGTGATTAGAAATTCCATTATAGTATAAAAAGTTTTTAAAAAATATTAAAGTTGATAAATATTGTCATAATAGGTTATTAGAAAATTTCAAATATATTAATTTAATTAGAAAAGTACATACCTTTATAAATACAAACTCTAATATTCAATACTGTAATAATATATCAATTATTATAGCTTTTTTTTTTCAGCCAGATCAACTCATAAAGAGAAATACAATTTCTCTAACCTAAAATTAGTAAAGAATTAAATTATGTGTTTCAAAAATAATTCTAATTTTATCGACATACTGTAAAAAAAGGTTATAGTTAGTCTACTATTTTTTTTAGTTACTTCCACTCTTGCTGTCTTTCATGGAATAGGGAGTTTCTTTTTGTTCTTGAAAGAGAGAAATTAATTAACAAACTTTTCTATAGATTTTTTTAATGGTGGTAGTGATATTAAAGAGATTCATTAGTGGAAGATTAAATTTGAAGTAAGAAAAAAAATACATATATATAGAATAATATTAAGAAGAACATTAAATAATATATTCTAACTAATTTTTCATTTAACTGGATAATAAATTCAATAACTTTATGTGTAATTGTTACAATATAAGAAATTAATTAGCTTAACTTAATCTGAATAACTAATTTGATCAAGATAAATCTCACGAATTCTATTTTCAATAGGGATTTACATGACAACCGACTTTTTAGGGTTATTATTTGGTTAAATTGGAAATGGAACAATGATTCCATCTTCAACAATGGACAAAACTCTCACTAGAATTCAGGATTTTTCTGACTCATTAGAATCTTATTGGGGAGAGGATGTCTACAAAGCTAGTATATTGTTGTTAAACTCTAAAGTTTTTCCTTTAGAGTTAAATAAGATCTTGGTTGTGTTGATCCCAAAAAATGAGTCTCTTAATTGTATGAAAGACCTTAGACTAATTTCGTAACCTTGGAGCCTTATAACCTTTAGATTGGATGCATGCAATACAAAGGAGAATTTCTCTAAAATACAAAGTGAGAAATTAGTAAGTGATATCAGTATCAATTACACAGGTTTTTATTTTCTACCAAAAGTTGTAAACAAATATTTTTATCACAATTATATATATGTATCAATCAACAATTATATCACCTGACCATATGCCAAGAGATGCAGTTTCTATATGGAATAGACTGACATAAAGTATTCAAAATCTTCATACAAAAGTAATTTTATCCCATCACGAATAAGAAATGTTGACAGCATCTACCTCAAAAATAACGGATGATCTAAATTGTTGATTGTTGTATCAAAGGAGATTTGTAGAGGCTTAGCCTGAACATGATCTTGTCTAAAAGTGAAATCAACACACTTGCTTATTCCTTTGATGTAGTACCTGCTAATAACAACACCATTAGAATGGTCTGAAATATGTTCCAACTTCAAGTTTCGACAACTAAAATTCTTTGTCTGGAATTCCAAGCTCCTTATATTTGTTTACCATATGAAAACTAAAGATAAAAAAAAAAAACTATCAATAAACATTAATAATATAATACAAAAAACATAACCATCTAAGAAAATTCACTTTGTTAACAAATTGATGTAATTTATCAAACTAGTTTGATGTTTCCTAAAAATGTTAAAGTCACCGATTTTTTGAGAAAGGAAAGATGGATATTGTCATATCCCAAATTTCCCATTGGAACATGATAATCCTAGGGCTTAAAAATGTACTAGCTATTAAAACTCGTAGAACCCATTGTGCCTCAGGGTATTGAAAATTTATAAATTGATTGAGCATATTTTTATTCATAAAAAAACATTTCACAATTTACTCTCATTGAGCATGCGACTCATACCCTCAGAGTTGTCCATATTTCTTATACCTTCCAACTAATACTCTTGGTATGCTTATATAATTAACTTTTTCATATAGACATAGTTTAAACTATATGACTCAGTAATTCCAGCTACTAGCATCATACGACTTAGTAGATATTACATTCTAGTATCAGGCTCCACATGGTTAGAGCTTAATTAATAATCCATAATGTTATAATTAATTATCCCATTAATTTTCAAAAGCCATCTATGATAGGGATACCATTAGTTATCCAACCATCACATGACTGGTTCAAGTGGAGGGGACCCAGACGTCCTTTTACCTTGGTGATGGAAGGGGTGACTACTTTTTTTTTTTGCTACCTGAAATGATAACCCAAAACACAGATGAGCATTACTCAGTGAGAAAAATATAACAACTCACAAATATCACTTAACCTCTAAGGTAAGGTAAGAATAATTATAGAAATAGGCATAAAGTGTTTTTGTAATACTTTCTTTCTTTTATAAGAAACAATCGGGGTTTAGAGGGAAATCACACATAATCCCACATCTTAAAAAAAAGTGTTTATGGTTATATGGTTGAAATTTCTAAAATCATGAATGCATATATATTTCATGTTATAACTAGTAGTAAAGCGTATAACTATATATATATGAATTCATGTATGAGTACTAAAAATGTAATAGAAAATATAGGTAAACACTTCTTTTAAAAATAATATTATTGTTGCTAAAAGGTTTTTACCATTTGCATACTTTACCAAAATTCTTAGAATTATCATACAGAGAATCATAGCGAATAATCATATTCCTGGCTTTTTAGCCAATTTCTCCAATGATTTCCAGCACTGTCTCAGTGGGGACCAATTACTAACACATCATAGTCAAAGTGATTGATCAAATCACTGTGACAGCTATAAGGCCTTAAACGACCAACCCAGTGGGTTTCTCCACCCACGCTTGCGAGCTCTGGAATTGAACCCAAAGAAACTGACTATTGGGAGTCGAATTGCGCATGGAAATGCAGATTGTGGCTAGGTTCCTACATTTGTGCATCCACATATGTCCCTTGGTGTGCACATGGTGTGATTAGTGTTTAGAGTCGCCACCTAATATTTTAAGAAAAATGATTTTCTAAGTCGATTAAGAAACCTTTTGAAAATAAACTCAATTTTTTGAAAAAATAATGTTTTCTTACCAATTGGAAAGGCTATTCTTTTTTAAACCAAAAAGGGTTTGAGGATTTGTGATCTGAAAAATATTTTATGAGAAAATAGTTTTTTACCATTTTTACATAACATCTTTTGGCTTAAAAATTATATGATTTTGGTCAAAATTTGATTTTTGTGTATGCATGAACAAGTATACTATAATATGATGTATAAGCATGTTAAGATGCAGGTGACAAACTTATAAAGCTATAAAAATAAGGATTTGACTAGGTGTCCTTCCTCTAGCCCACTTCAGGTTCCAAAGAAGACACATCTCCCTAATGAAAGTAGTAACTTACAATCTGAAAACCATTAAGATTAAGGGATCTCATCTCCAATCTTATAATCTGGGAGAAACACACATTCCCCAATGCCAGGCTAATAAATCCATACATAACAAATATAACAATAATAACGTAAAAATAATAAAAGCAACCCAAACATAGATAGCAGGCAAAAGGAACAAGATAACAAAAATAATAATAACGAAATGAACAAATAAAATAAAGAAATAAGTTTGGAGTTGAAGTCGTGAGATGGTTTGCCGGCATATCTTGTTGAATGGGTATCAAACCCCACGTCATTCTCCCTTCTTGCGAAAGGTGGGGGCTGTTGTGACAATAATGGATGGTTTGGTGTTTAGTAGCTAACCGATTTTAGTTTTATAAAACAGTTAACTAATATACTATTAATTAATTTTGATTAATGAAAAATGATTTGGAATATGACTACCTAAGTTCATTTTAGGGTTTGATCAATTTTAATTTATGAAAACTGATTTTCCATAAACATGCCTTAATTCAGTATTAAAGGGCTTTAAAAAATGAATTCTGATAAACATGCCTTAAATCAGTGTTAAAGGGCTTAAAATAATCAGTAGTTAAGGGAAAAGGAGTATATTATACCAATACTACCTTTGCTTTTGAGGTTTTTGAATTGGCAGATCAGAAGGCTTGAGAAAACCGAAACAGGTCTCCGTCGTGTTCAGAGAGTACTGGAGTCTATATGTCTAAACTGGAATGGATAGGATTGAACATCTGAATTGGCTAGAACTGTGATGATTATAGTGTAGAACAGATGCTTTGAACTGATTAAACTAAAATTGTAGTGTTTAGGATTCGTTTTTGAGTGTTTAGAGGCTTAGGGAAACTATTTGGAGGCTCAAAAACTGAAGTAAAAAGGTCTTAAACCTGAAACTATTCTAAAAAGTTGATTTTATAGGGATTCATGCCGAAAACCCTAAAGCGATAAAACCCCATACGTATTGGGCCTACGTATGCGTGGACCCTGAAACGAATGAATTTTGGGCCTTACCCATGCGTGAGGCCTGTAATGCATGCATGAGCCAGTTAACGCATGCGTGAGCCTGTAAACGCATGCATGCGTGTCATTTTGGCCCTAGGATTCTAGGTTCAATTTTTTCTGGGTCTAGATTAGTTTGATTCAATTCAGTTTTATTCTGGGTTCGTTTTAAGTTCGGTTTGAGCTCAATTAGATCCATTGGACTCATATAAACAGGCTGGATGTAATGGTGCAAACATGTGTATTCACAGCTTCCCCCCTTAGCAGTCATGTTTGTGGGAACATGACTGCTAAGTGTGAATGCATTAAATGTAGTTGTTGAAAGTTTTGCCTATAAAAGGGCTTAAAATCTCATTCCCAACTTATAACTTCAAGTTTTCTTACATTTTCTCTCAAAGTCTCTTCTTCTACTTTTCTTGTTTAGTGAGAAGCTTTTGATGATACCGGCTGAAATTATTGAGGAGGAAGACATGTCTGCACATTTGAGTGCATCTTTAGAGAGGGAGCCGATTCCAGATTTCATCACTCCACTGCTAATTGGCATTATCAATAATCAATTCAGTGTTACTAAGGAGGAGTTATTCGGCGGGGTATCTGACACAACTGTCGAGTCGTCTGTTGTAGAGCTGCTACCAGAGTGGGACACTACTGACCATTTGATGATGGATAGACCACAACCACACAATCCCACAAATCTGAATTTGCTGGAGAACCATCCGACACATGTGAGTTGGTTCGGATGTCCTGTGGTTTGTATTTTCTATCTCTCTTTATTTTTTCTGTGTCATTTTTATTTCTTGTATCGATCAATTTTTTTTATGTCATGTTCATTCACATTTTATTTTTATGTTAAAAACAAAAATAGAGTTAGTAAGGAAATAAGAATTGAAACTGAGATTAGAATACATACCTGTAGGATGAAAATTTTAGCCAGAGGGGTGGCAGATCACACCTGGGTAGTGTGATTGGTCATTCCCCGGATAAGAACCTAATTTATGCTTTAGTTGAGAGATGGAGGTGGACCACCAATACCTTTCATTTGCCGGTGGGGGAGATGACGATGACCCCATTCGAGTGGGTGTGTCTCACTGGGATGCCCTTTGGGCGAAGGACAGTTACCTTCGATGTTGAGCCGCCACAGTGCCATGAGTTGCAGAACTTGCTAGGTGAGCGATTGGAATGCAACACTCATGGTCGCATTCCTATGAGTGATTTGCTGGACTTGTTATCTCGGATGAACCTAGTACACTACATTGTTGACCAATGTACTATAGTTTGCATTCTGATCATCTTGTGAACCATATTTCTGTATAATTAGGCCGATTGGGTAGACTTGAAGATCCTAGCTTCTCTAAAGGACTTGGGAAATCTAGGAGAGTATGTTGGACTGGAGCCACACTGACTACAATATACAGAGGGATGGGCATCTTATCTGATACTCTTTAGGCTACTATTCTGTTGACTTCTATTGTATGGGAGGTCAGTATTACCATTTCATTTTTCTATTTGCTTATTGTTGACTTTATTATTTTTATCTATTTTCTTTTTTGAAGCTCTGGGCCTTTTCTCATTTTAGGGCTATTGCCCCAAGCATCATGATCCATAATGAGCTCCTCTTTCCATTAGGGAGGATCTAGTACAAGGAGTCATGGCTGCCTAATCAAGATAGCCATTCTTTTACTAATTATTGACTCATTTTGCTACTTTGTCTCAAGTATGTTCTGATAACTTTTACCCATTCCAAATGATGGATTTATGATTCATTGTCTTTCTGGTACTATTAGGTCGTCTGGAGACCTTTCCACATGATCTAGCTTGCGGATGTGGATCCCGGTGCTTTTGGAGTTACTGCCACCTCGAGGCGGATTTTGCTCAGTTCGACTTACTTAATGGAGTTCTTCCTCGGGGAGTTTGTGATGGTTCAGTTGACCGAGGTGAGGGTTGTGCCTGTTGACCTTCCTATACAAACGAGAGAGAAGATATTTGGTGCCTTTTACTCCTATTGATGAGTTAGGAGAGCTTGGGAGGACTACTTGCTGATGGATGTCTCCTATCAAGAGTTTATGACGTCTTGCCTGATGGTTGGGATGCCTCCATTTCATTTTGAGTAAGAGCATGCTTAGAAAATGGGTGCTACTGCAGTGAGGTAGAGACCTCGTAATGGTGGGAGTCTTCAGGTTGCCCTCACTATAGTTCTAGCACTTCAGAAATGGGTGCTTCTATATCTCGTGTGCCAGCCAGTATCAGTCAGCCTTGGCATGAGTTGCCTCAGATCACCGACCATATTACTTACACTGTTGTTCAAGCGCTAGTCAGGTTATGCATTTCAGCCATGATTATCTGTCTGATATGGACATAGTAGATTTCAGTCAACTCTCGGATACTGTATGTTTGTTTAGCCTTAGTTTTAGTAGTAGCTTATTATTTTACAGTTTCTGATCTCTGTTTGACCCTTACAGGTTCTCGGTTTATTCTACAATCTAGGTGTAGATAACCATCAAAGGGTGATATACCATTTGAGCACCTCGCTCTCAAAGATTAGTATTATGAGGAGTAGGCAAGATCGGAGGGTCGTCAGGTGACGTGGTGCATGAGTTGATCCCATGGAGGAGGAGGCTGAGGAGCCTCAGCCGAAGGATGATGCATGACCTATTTCTATATATAGACTATATTCGGGTCCTAGTTATAGGCTTTGTTTGTAAAAATAATTCAGTTTCTGTTTTATATATTGAATTTTGATTTTTATGAAAAATGCAGTTTTTTCATTTTTTACTCTAGTGATTTTCTGAAAGGTTTTTCTTAGAAAATTCGATTTGAAAATCCAGCAAAAATGGAATCAAATTGAGTCAAATGGATAGCTTTGGTGGGTTAGGCCAGCGTATGACATGTGGCAACCAACGCGTGCATTTGGCCAATCAAGCATGCGTTTGAGCCAAAAAGCATGCGTTTTGGTTGAAACGAGTGCGTTTTGCCTTGTTTTGAATGTCCAACCTTCTGAACTTGGTTTTTTCCTTGATTCACATGTCATTATAAATTTAGGTACAAAAAATGATTTTTGACTCAGAAAATCATTGGGAAGTAAATTTATTTTACAGAAAAAGTTAGTTTCTTTCTTCTTTTTTTTTTGCCCATAACATGGAGTCTTGTTTCAACCATGTGATGCATGAATGGTGTTTGAAGCTAAGCAAAGTATAAAGAATCAACCTCAGGAAGTATGGTATGCCAGCTTTACCAACTCTTAGGGGTGTTAAGATTGATTGGGAATTTTTGAATTCTTGCATATGGTTTTGGGATCCTGTTGATCACATATTCTACTTCGGGGTTGGTATGAACGAGATGTGTCGGACTTTTGATGAATTTTCCTTTTTGCATGGCACGACCCAAGGCTGTTCCAGCTAATCCAGTTGAGCAGGTAGGCCATTTTAACTCATTCAAGAGGCTTCTGGATTTGAACACAGAAGCTGCTTCAGGTTTGGTAAAAGATGACTTAGTTAACCTGCCTACATTGGCTTTCATGTTTTGGGAGGAATCAAAGGATGACCCCATTTGGATGGCCCGGAGATTGACGACCTATGCCTTTGCATTGACTGTGGGCTATATCTTTGTGTACCCAGTTGGATTTAGGGATGTGAGAATAGCTAAGCTGATACTCTAGTGGGTAAAGGTAAGTCAATTGTAGGTATGATTTTGGCTAAAACACTGCTGAGCCTTTATCGCTATTATGGGTCTAGGGAACCTTGGACTATCAGTCTGCTTTTGCTTTAGGTATTTAGACTCTTTTCTTGCTCATCCATTTTAGCATGCTTTTGAGGCTTCTCTGACTCATGTTTTTGCCTTTCAGATTTGGCTGAAAGACTATCTTAGGATCATTCTTGGACCTGATAGGCCAAAATACTCTGCTTCTTGGTATTGTGCTAGAAAGATTTCCATTCGCTTTGGCTCTGAGAAGGAATGAATTAGCTGGCTATTAGAGCTGAATCCTTCAGCTTTGCTATAGAAGACTGATTAGTACACTATCAAGTGGTTCATTCTAAGGAGCCAAGGTTTCAAGCATGTGTATCTACTTGGTTTTCAATTCGTGACCTGGTATCAGGCTACTACAGTCCTTCGTCGAATGGGACATGATCTAGATATGCCCCCGGATGGTCCTTTGTTTGAAGTAACCACAATGAATGACAGAGTGGCTAGAACTCTTCTCTCTCATTGGATCAGAGACTATTCTAGGGCCATGGTGATGATTATAGTAAGCTTGGACACTATCTTGAGTGGTGGATTGAGGCTTGTTAGTGAAAGGAGAAAGCAAAGCATGTTGCTCTCTTGACTGAGATCGAAGGTTGAGTATGAGTCTAGATTTTAGGAAAAATAAAACTTAGTTTACTTTACTTTTCTATTTCAATGCCTTATTTTTATTTGTTCCAAAAGATGAATAAGACCTCAATAAATGATTTTATTTTATTTAAGCTCTTATTTTTGCCTAAGTCACCCTTTTTAGGTTTTTAACTTAACGAGTTACCTTGATTATTGTCTAGATCGCCTTTTTGGTTTTCAGTCTAATAGGCTATACTCTAAATTTTGCCTAAGCTGCCCATTTGGATTTTCATCTTAGTGGATTTCATTCTTTTTTATTTATTTATGTTTATTTTTTCTTTTAACTCTTGCATGCAATGTTAAAGAGCCCAAATGAGAATGAAGATGAAACATTAATTTTTATTAAATGATTTGGACAGTGCCTATAAAGGCTGCCTACGTATCTCCTCATAAAAGATGTTTTGAGAGATTAAAGTACATGATATATTTTGGAGAATCAAGTCCACGTAGTTCTTTTTGGGTAATGTGATGCCTAAATGCATGCTCATAAAATTAGAACACTATATGAAGTACTTCTTGAGTTGATCGAGATTGGTTGGATGGTTGGACTCATTGTTGCCGATGTCCATCAGGATGATGCCCCCTCCTAAATTGATATTTTTAATGATGTATGGGCCACTCCAAGGAGGTTTGAATTTCTTTCAAGGGTCGTACACAACTTGCCTGATCTCTTTGAGGGCTAAGTCACCTTCCTGAAGATTGCAATTTCGAACCCATTTGTTGAAGTGTTTTGCAAGTCTAGTCTGATAGTTTTATGTGTGTTAGAGTGCTTTCACCTTTTCTCGTCAATAGTATTTAGCTGATAGTAATAAGCCTATTGCCAGTCGAGTTTAGAGATCTAAGCTTCTTGGAGAACTCTGGCTGTCTGAATTTCTAACATTATAGGGAGGACTTCTTCCATTCCATGACTAGAGAGTATGATGTAGCTCTAGTAGTTAATTTGTATGTAGTTTTGTACCCAAGGAGGGCACTTGGCAGATGTAGGTGCCAACCTTTGTGATTACTTATCATCTTCTAGAGCATGTTTTTCAGTGCTTTGTTGGTGGTTTCAACTGCTCCATTGGTTTGAGGTCTGTAAGGGGAAGACTTGTGATGTTCAACATTTTCTTTCTTTAAGAGAGTGACTACCTCTTTTTGGAAGTGGCAGCCATTGTCAGAGATGATCTCATATGGAACACCATACCTTGAGATGATGTTAGTTTTGATGAATTAGGATACCTTCTTGGAGTTTAGAACTTGATAAGGAGCACCTTCAACCCATTTAGTAAATTAGTTGATGGCAACTAAAATGTATTCATGGCTGGCATAAGACTTTGGTGAGATTTTGCCAATGACATCAATGCCCCAAACAACAAAGGGCCAAGGTGTAGAAATCAGATTAAGAGGCGAGGAGGGAAGCTTCTGGAGCTTAGAATACTCTTAACATTTCGAGCATCTTCGGGCATACCATGCACAATCCCTATTTATAGTTAGCTAATAGTAATCATGATTCATGATCTTGTAAGATAATGCCTAACCATTCATGTGGGTTCCATAGGTCCCACAGTGGATTTCTTCCATGATTTTGTTGGCTTTTTCGTCAGAAACACATCTAAGAAGAATGTTGATCATTATTTTCTTGTAAAGAAAGTCACCTTTGGGGATGTATCCACTAGGCAATTATCTAATGGTTCTCCTTTCTGATTTAGAGGCACCTTCAAGATATTCTCCTTTGGTGAGATGGACGTAGATGTCCCAGTACCATGGTTTATCTTCAACTTGCATGTTCATGCAATAAGCCTAAAAGCTTGGTTGGAGCTTGATACTAATCAAAATAGGATGGATAATGAACCTTTCACGTATTTCTATCATAGATATGAGAGTTGTCAATGAGTCAGTGAATCTATTTTGAGTTCTTAGGAGGTAATGGAATGATAAATTATCAAAGGTATTGGCCAAATCCTTGAGGCACTTATGGTAAAGAACCAATTATTCTTCTCTGATTTTCCATTTGTCCAAGGCTTGTGAGACAATGAGGTTGGAGTCACTGTAAACTTCCAAGTTTCTGATGCCAATCTGAAGGGCTGATTCTAGTCCAGATGCACATGCTTCGTACTCAGCTTCATTGTTGGTTACCTCAAAATCTAGTTTGATTGCCAGAGGTAAGCTTTCGTCAGTAGGTGTAAGGAACACCTAACTAGCACCATATCCTTTATGGTTGGAAGCTCCATCAAAATTCAGTTTCCATAATTTAGTTTAAAGGAAAAGAATGTCTTCGTTAGGAAATTTAGGTTCTTCCTAATGATAGTCAGTTGGGGCAGTAGCCAATTGATCTGCAATGAAACTACCTTTGATAGACTTTCTCTGAATGTATTTGAGGTCTTAGGTTACTAGGACTGCCATCCATCTAGCCATCTTGTTGTCTAAGACAAGCTTCTCTATGAAATATTTGAGTGGACTATAATCAATAAGGACATGTGTGATGTATGCCCCCAGATAATGTTTTAGTTTATGGTAGACCCATACCAGAGCTAGGCAAAGCTTTTCAATGTATTTGTGTTTGAGCTCATGAGCTAGCATCCTTTTACTCAAGTAATAGATGGCATTTTCTTTGTGTGAATTTGGGGTTTTTTATGCCAGCATAGCTCTCATAGCTTCATCAGTAAAAGTCAAGTAGAGCAATAGTGGTTGACCAAGTCTAGGTGGCTGTAGAACTGGTGGATTCAGAAGGCACTCTTTGATTTGTTTGAAGGCTTTCTGACATTCCTCATTCCACTATTCAAAGGAATTCTTTTTTAGTAAGTTAAATATCGATCCATAAGTGTCTGTTAACTATTAGATGAACTGACTGATATACTGTAAATGGCCCAAAAAGCCTCTTATCTCTTTTTTAGTTTTAGGAGGTGGAATGTCAAATATGTCTTTAGATTTGGATGGATCCACTTCAATACCTTTCTTGCTAACTATGTAACCTACGAATACTCCAAATGAGGCTCCAAATATACACTTGTTGGGATTCAATTTTAGATTATATTATCAAAGTCTAAGGAAGAACTTCTCAAGTGCTTACATATGCAGTTCAGGGGTAGCTCCTTTAAAGACCATGTCGTCGATGTAGACTTCCACTTCCCTGTGCATTAAGTCATAGAAAATTGTAGTAGCCATTCTCTGATAGGTGGCTCTGGCATTTTTTAACCCAAATGGCATTACTCTGTAACAATAAGTACCCCATTTAGTGATGAAAGTTGTCTTTTCCATGTTAGGAGGATGGACCAGGATCTGATTGTACCCCGTAGCCATATCGATTATGGAAACCATCTCTAAACTAGCTAGTGCATTGACCTAAAGGTCTAATTAGGGTAGTGGAAAATCATCCTTAGGGCATTCCTTATTTAAGTCTAGATAATCCATACACATTCTGACTTTTTTTGTCCTTTTTCAGTACTAAGACGATATTTTCCAGTTAGGATAGGTACTTGATCGACTCAATGAACCTCTAAAAGAGTTGTTTGGCTACCTCTTCCTTGATCAAAATAGACCAAGCAGCTTTCATACGTCTGAGCTTTTGCTTGACAATCTTGTAGTCTGGGTATGTTGGAATCATGTGGATGGTGATGCTTGGATCTAGTCTAGTCATGTCACTAGGCTTCCAAGTGCTTCGAATATTTTGATTGTAGACTAAGTGTCCTATTTGTTTAAGCATGGAGATGTAATGTATGTGTTTTTAGGCATGTCATGGGTGCCAGTGTTTATGGGCTCTTTAACTGTATTTTTTAATTATTTTATTTCCTTTTTCTATTTCGTTAAGGTCAGATTCATCAATTAGAACATCAAAAGAAAATAAAGAGACATGTTCATAGCAAGAAAATTTGGAAGTTTTATTAATGGAAACTGGAGAGGGGTCTACGGTTACATCATACTCATAGTTAAAACCTGATGGACCTTTTACATGAGCATCAAACTCAAAACAAGAGGACTTAGAACTAGTACTTGACTCAGACTCAGACTCAATTTCAAATTTAGATTCAGTAGCTTCAAAAGGACTTTCATCAAAATGCCAGTTTTTCAGCTTTTTGCTAGCAGGCTTGATTAGAGTGGAGAGGTTAGGTTTCTCTTCTTTATGAGTGAGAATAGCTATGTCACAAAAGAGGCTTGTTTCTATGTTCTCCTCATAGTTATGGTCTAGGAAGTATATGGGCTAGTAGTCTTTGATGGTCAGGTTCACATTAGATAATAGCTCAAACCTAAGAACTTTAATGCCAATGACATGGCACATCCATGGCTCAGGAAAAGTACAGTAAGAAACTGTCTCTCCCTCTTTGACAAAATATCCATTCAATGTTTTGAAATAAGGCTTTAGGAAATGTTAACTTCACCCCCTTATTTAGTGATTGCAGATCTTTCTCTGGCTTTAGCTTTCTCTTCCTCAATTTCATCATCAGTAGGTTCACAGCCCAAGTCAAATGGAGGAAAAGAAAACTTGATTTCGTTGAAGGACTTAAATCCTCGTTGGTTCTTTCTAAGGCCCATACCATGAAAATAAGCCATATGCTTTAGAATGTTCCCAATCATCAGGTTGTAATATGATTGAAATCCAGGGTAAGTGGTTCTTTCATATTCTCTGCAATATGATAAATTGAACAAATGAGAAGCTGAATAAAGGATATGTTGATAACTCGGGTTGTATTTCCAGGATAGGAATAATGTCTGGGACTTCATATTTTCTAGACATGTTAGCATTGATGGTGACAATGCCATTCTTTAGTGGGAACTTGACTCTTTGATGTAAAGGAGAAGGCACAACTTGTCCAAGGCCTACCGAGAAGTAGGTTGAAGCAAGATGGTCGATGTCTATGTTTTGAGCTAAGCTTTTTCTGTTGAATATGTAATATTATGCTCAGCTTTAACACCCACAAGTGCAGGGGATCGTATCAAGTAATAAAAATCTGTAAGTCCTAGTGTAATTCTCCCAAAGGAATTTCTTTGCAAGTTGTTCAACCAAATACCAACCTAGTCTCCTAATCTATTGTCTAGCCAACAATAATTGTGGATTTTACGAACTAGAAAATTCTACTAACAAAGACTCAACAAAATTCAGAGAAACTTGCAAATCAAATCTGGAAACTAAAATGGATTTTAAAGCATCTACCTAG
>CAOJBK012715381.1:0-21668 GCA_948294925.1 Codiaeum variegatum | reverse complement strand
ACTGCAAATAATGAAAGAAATAAGTTATGGGTGATTAAAAAAAGTGAAATTATTTAAATATAGGCCGCTGTTATTCAAATTAAACAATTGCGTAGATCAAAACAAATCAAAGAGGAGTTTATTTACAATTTTTTAATAATTAATATATTTAAGTGGTTAATTAGTTTAAGCGGTAGAGGTATAAATGGAGTCGAGTCGAGCCAAATCGAGTTTTATCTTGTTCAAATTTGACTCATTTAATTTTTTTTTGCACTCGATATCAAGATCAAGCTTTTAATCGAGTTTTAAATTTGTATTTAAACTCAACTCATTTTGAGCTCGAGTCAAGCTTGAGCTTAATCTAGTTTGTTCATTCAAAGCTCGTCTCGAGCTTAATTTCAATTCGATTTGTTAATCAATTATAATTAAATTAAGAAAAAATATTTTAAAAATAATAATATTATATTTATTAGAAGTATATAATGGTCATATTAAATTAACACAAATATTATAAGCGTATTAATAGAATATTTAAAAAATCATTAAAAAAATAATACTAATAATTTTTTTCTCTTGCTAATAAATATTAATATAAATATCGTTAATTTTAAATTAATATGTCACTTAATTTTTTTTGCCAATATCACTTATATTAAATTATGTACTTATAATTAAAATCACGGGCGGGTGCGCGCACGCGCAAACACACACACATGTATATATGAAAACATTTAGTTCATGAGCCTACTTATCAAGCCTGTTCACGAACTTTTTTCGTGAGCTTACTCACAAGCTTATAATTAAGCAGTTCATTAGTATAATCGAGTCGAGCTTATCCTAATTTAAGCTAAAGCTCATTTATTAAACAGCCTTTAAATTAAGGCTCAAGTTTGGTTCGTTGGCTAAATGATTCGAACTCGAACCAACTTTTATCGAGTCGAACACCGAGCCATTCGCGAATAGCTCAGCTCATTTACACCCCTATTAGGATGTGTAATTAATTCATATTAAAGCAAAAATCATTGTCCTTAAGTGCCAAATAGATGGGGCATACATTCCACCCACTAACTATTTTTTTCCTCTCGTTTTTTATTTTAAAAGATAATATTGTTTAAATGACTATTTATCTTTCATTATCTCAATCTCACCTCGTGTAAACAACAACAGAGCGTAGTATACAAAAAAAGCACTATCACTCCATAAAAAAAAAAGTAAATCCCATTTAGATATGGTAAATGAAAACAAAAGAAGAATGTTTGAAATGCTATTTGACGATTGTTATTTTGAAGTGGAGAGAACGTTGGCAATGTTAGTGGTAATGTTTTAAATGACTTTGGAGATATGAATAATGATAGTATCAGTAACGAAGAAGTAGAAGAAGGACAACAACAATAACAAGATGAAGAAGTAAATAATGGCAATGCTGGCAATGATAGAGTCGATGATTTAGATGACATTAAAGACATGTATTATAACAATATTAGTATCAAAGTAGGAGGAGAACAACAACAAACACAAGATGAAGAAGTAAACAATGACATTAGCCTTAATGTTAGTCCATAGGTGGGAATGTTTTTCAATAGTGTTGATAAACTATTCAAATTTTATAAGGAGCATGCCAAAGTGTAAGTATTATGCATAGCAAAGAGAATCAAGCATGAGAAAATACCAAACCATAAGTTGTGGCAAAGGTAGAAAAATCACAACAGATAAGATTTTAAAAATGACAAATTTTCCAAGAAAGATAAGTGCAAAACTTAATATTAATGGGAAATAGGAGGTGTCTAGAGTCATATCAGAATACAATCATGATTTGAATCCTCAAACAAGTCGGTTCATGGCTGGCCATAGGAAGTTGAGCCCTCATATAAAGAGGAAATTGATTTTAAATGACATTGCAGATTTAAGGCCAAGCAAGAGCATTCAAATGCTTGAAATTGATGCTGGGGGTCCATAAAATATGCCATAAATGGGAAAGAATTATAGGAATTTCATTAATAAACAAAGGACGCTACGACTTGGAGATGGCGATGATGAATCTATCAATCAATTTTCCTTAAAATTAATTTGAAGAATTCAGAATTCTTCCACGACATTCAACTTGATGATAGTGACATGTTATCTAGTTTCTTTTGGGTTCACCCTGGAGGTAGGGCTCCTTATATTGAGTTCCATGATATGATTAACTTTGACACCACTTATCTTATTATCCGATATAAGATACCATTTTCTATTTTTTGTAGGGATAAATCACTATGGATAATCAATTCTATTAGGGTGCACTTTGATATCTAATGAAGATACTAGTAAATTTATATGAGTATTTGAAAACTTGTTGAAAGCTATGGGGAATGTACCTCCAACTACTATTCTTACTAATGAAGCTAGGAGCATAGGAAATGCTAAAAACCATGGCATGACTAATATTGTTCATCATTACTGCTTATGGAACATACTGAATAAATTGCCTGAGAAGTTAAAGAGTGTTGAAGATTATAAAAAAGTAGCCAATGAGTTCAAATCTATAGTATATGACAACCTCATGATTGAGAGTTTTGAGAGCAATTGGTATTCCTTCTTGATCAAATTGATCCAGAAGGATTATTAATTATTATAATTTGTTATATAAAACTATTATATACTAAATTATTATATATTTATTTAATATTTAAACCTAAAGGTTTATAATAGTTTACTCTTTTAAACTAATGGTTTATATTTATTTATCATTTTATCTATGTTATTTTTAGCTATAAGAATATGTATATAAAGAGATATTATTCGATTAATGAAATTCAAGCAAAAAACTTAAACTGTTTTCTTAACTTTAAATTCTTCATTCTTATCTTTCTTTTCATTTTAAAAGAAACTTCTTTTGAAAAGAAGTATAAATTCAAATTCCTTTAAATGGGAATTCGAAGGTATTCTACCTAAAAGTTTTGGATCAAGAGGTATCAGAGCACCATATTCAAAAGGGGTAAAGGTGGTTTATGGTCCTAATTTGTGGCTGACACAAAACTTCTTAAGAAAGACTTGTAGGTCCTTTGCTCGTACTTTGGAAGCCAAGGTAAAAGAAAGTGGAAATGTTAATAGAAATAAATAAGAGTAGTGATAATGATACTCGTATCACTAAGCTCGAAGAACAAGTGTTGGATACTTCATCCTAAGTTGAGAATTAAAAATCAAAGGAACAACCAATGAACGAATGACAGGAAGGCCATGTTAACAATGCAACAGACAAAAGACCTTTTAGAGTTGAAGCAACCTGACACTACACTTGCCTTAATGACTATACCAATAGACATTGCAGATGCTTACAACCATGAAGAGCTATTTCATTTAAACATACAAGTGAAACAAAATGGTGTATAAGCAATTATTGATCCTAGAAGTAAAAAGAATATGATTTCAGAGTTCTATTGAAAAAGGTAGGCTTATAAACAATGCCTCATCCCAAGCTTTACCCACTAGGGTGGATTCAGAAGGACATTGACATGCCGATTACAAAATGATATACCTTCAAAATTTCAATTACTAATCATTACATTGATGAAGTAACATATGAGTGGTTCCATTAGATGTATAGCAAGTGATATTTAGTAGTCCATATTTATGGGATTGTGATGTCATTTATTATAGAAGATTGATCAAGTATCGCTTTGTAAAAGATGGAAAAGAGTTCCTTGTAAACTCTTGCAAACCTCAAACAACATATGATCTCTTAACTGCTAACCAAGCTAAAAGATTACTTAATTCATGCGAGTTATTGATTTTGCAAATGATCTGACCCTAAGACCAAAGAACAAAAGCTGTAGCTTTATTTATATTTACTCTATCACCCTCACAATGCACTGAAATTGAAAAATTACAGAAAGAATTTAAAAATTAATTGAAGATGTGCAAGGATTGCCACCAAGAAGAGCTGTTAAGCATGAAATCCGCTTGGTAGAAGATTCCCTACAATAAAACTTGGGTTTCTATCGTACTTCCTTAATAGAATCTAAAGAGATTAAAAGATAAGTTCAAAGGGTTATTGGACAAGGAATTATGAAGCTTAGCTAATCACCATATGGTTCACCAGTGGTACTTACGCCTAAAAAAGATGAAGGATAGTACATGTTTGTGGACTATAAAGAACTTAAACAAATTACAATCAAGAATCAATATCTTCTATTAAGATTGATGATCTCATAGATCAATTTCATGTTGCTTGCTTCTTCTCCAAACTTGATATGAAATCAGGCTATCCTTAGGTATGCATCCATGAAGTGGATACTTGGAAAAATGCTTTTAAAATGAAACAAGGATTGTTTGAGTGGTTGGTTATGTCATTCAGAATATGTAACACTATAACTACCTTTATGCGGGTAAAGAACAGAGTACTTTGCCCTTTTATTAATGATTTTGTCTTTATTTATTTGGATGACATACTAATCTACAACATCACATTAGAGGACCATCTTCGTGATATTTCTTAGGTTATAGAGATTCTACAAACTAGTCAACATTGGTTGAATGTGAAGAAATGTGAATTTGGGAAATAATAGCTTGTTTGCCTAGGGTTCATTTTTGGTGCAGAAAAGCTCAAATTGGATCCAGAGAAAGTACAAGTTATCAACCAATGGCCTACACCCCATTTAGTGATTGAAGTTCGAAGCTTTATAGGTGCATGTGAATAGTTGAGAAAGTTTATTATACATATTTCTCTAATTGCAACACCATCACATGCTCTTACAAAGGCAAATCAAAAGTTTGAATGGTCAAAGAAACATGAAGAATGCTTCCAGTTATTGAAACAAAAGATTACTGAGGTCCTAATGTTAGCATTGCCAAATTTAAAAAACCCATTTGAAGTAGAAGCAAATGCATACAATTATTCAATGGGAGCCATATTACATCAGGATGGCAAACCAGTTGCATACCATTCTGAGATGTTAAGTGGACTAGTACTGAACTATCTAACTTATGACAATAAGGTATACACCTTACATCAAGCACTGAAGCATTGGAGAGCTTACTTGTTAGGGAAGGAAGTTGTGGTACACTCTGATCATAAACCTCTTCAGTATCTAACTACATAGTCGATGTTAAAGCAAGCTTGACATATGAAATAGATGTTTTGCCTATGATAATTCAATATTTTCATTAAGTATAAGAAGAGATTGACTCATAAGTTGGCAGATATGTTTTCTCGACCCCATACACCAGTAAGTTCTTTATTAATGTTGGCTATGTAGATTCAACCTATAGTACCTTCTGAGTATGCGAAAGGGTATGACAGAAACATTACTTTTAGCTCAGCTCATGGTAAGCTACTACATGGGAAGACCAGTGAGTTTCAACTGAAGGATGGAATAATGTAGAAAGGAGCATAATTGTGCATACTAGAATATAATGACAGATTGAAGTAGACTTATGAACTCATACTTTCAAAATTATAGGACATTTTAGAGTAGAGAAACTTTATTAAATCTTTGTTGATATGTCTTTTGGCCAAAGATACACCTAGATGTCTCTCGACATATACGAGGTTGTGTTCTATGTAACACCTCGAAGCCTTCCAATAGGAAGTTAGGACTGTATCTTCTGCTTCCAGTACCTAGCTGACCTTAGAATAGCATTTCAATAGACTTTCTTGGAGGATTTCCTAAAATCACATATGGGAACGATTACTTGTTCATAGTTGTGGATCGTTTTAACAAGATGGTAATACTCATTTTATGCAAGAAGACTATCATACGAGAGGGGGTACCTAATCTATTTTTCCACAATGTATGGAAACATTTTGGTCTCCCACCATTGATTATATCAGACAGAGATAATCAATTCTTAGGATATTTCTGGATGTCCTTTTAGGGAATAATGGATATTGGGTTAAAGCACAATACTACTTTCATCCACAAAGAAATGGACAAACAAAGGTTGTTAATTAGACTATGGTGCATTTATTAAGGGTTATAATTCCAACTATAAAAAAATATGGGATGAAAGTCTCCCCTACTTATAGTTTTCTTTTAACTAAGCAATTCATGGCTCCACAATGAAATCTCCTTTCGAGGTTTGTTTGGGTTACTTACCTCAAAGCCCTTTTGATATGGCATTCACTACAAGTGACAAACGACTAATTAGAAACGAAGAATAAGAAAATGTTTGAGCATATAAATTTCTCAAATGAGCTAGAAAGATTCATTTAGAAATGGAAGCACAATTGCAACGTTCGCAGCAGCGGTATAAGAATCGTCATGATAAACATCGCAAACCATGTAATTTCAAAGAAAGTGACCTAGTCTTGTTACAACTCAGTAAGGAACAATTACAAGGATAAGGAAAGAAACTAAAACCTATCCATTATGGACCATTCAAGATCATCAAACAAATTGGTGACAATGCTTTCTAGCTCGACTTACCACCATACATGCATATGTACTCGGTCATTAATGTTGAGAACTTGGAACTCTTTGAACCATCTCTATTGGATGATGATCCTGATGAGAAAATCCATCTTCCCTCAGTCGATGACTTGAAGATGGAGCGGGAAGATCCTTTAGAGGAGGATTGTATTCTAGAGCAAAAGGTTCACGAAACCAAACATTGAGAACAATAATATTTCCACATTGGCAAAAAAGGTCACCTTCTATGCAAGTCAAATTGGTATATCCGAGACAAAGCAACTCAAAAATTTCATCATCTCAAATTTTAACTTGATTAGGAGTTCAAGCTACTAAAATGGAAGAGCCATGATCTAGCAAAATTAATAATTATTATAATTTATTATATAAAATTATTGTATAATAAATTTATTTAATATTTAACATTAATGATTTATAATAGTTTACAATTTTAAATTAATAACTTTACTATTTTAAACTAATAATTTATAATAGTTTAGTATTTTAAACTAATGATTTATATTTATTTACCATTTTTCTTTATGTTATTTTTAGGTACTTGTTTTTGTCGAACGTGCTTCTTCGCACGTTAATATTTGTAGTAAATTGTATTTATTTTAGAATGACATTTGTTATTTATTTAAATAAATTAAATAACTAAAAAAATTTTAAATTATACTACATTAGATATTATTTCATGGATGAATTGTTATTACATGATCCCAGTAACCTTCAATCAATTTACTACCTTGTTTTATTCCACAGTTCACTGAATATTTTACTGGTATTCTACTGTTAAATTAGTATACCACATTCCTGTAGATAATAATAATAAAATTATTATTGTAAATAATATACTGATTTAAATAATATAAATTAATAACTTACGATATTATTTATTTAACTACTATATCTTTCAGGCAGAAGAACTTTTATATATACCACATTTTTAGTATATATTTATGAACCTTTATTTTTACACTAATAAAATTCGACCCAATAATAGGAGCCCATAGACTCAAATCGGGCCCGAATTGGACTTAACACGAACTTGAAAAGTCAGAAAAATTGAAAAACTGAACCGAACTAGGTTGCGTACGAGTTGAGCTTTAGTGCATGTGCCGAGCCTTCAATGCATGTGTCAGGTCTTATGCTTATACACGGACTCCTGGCTTGTGCGGCGACCCCTTCGTACATACACAAACCGATCCATACATGCACCATTTTTCCTTGCCGATCAAGCTAAATTTTACTTATAAATAGGATCCTCTAGGTCACATTTTCAAAAGAACTTTTACTGAGACACTCTGTAAAATTTCTTACTCAGAATACTCATAATCCATACCTCTATTGAATCCTTCAGTCACAATCTTTTTCAAACACTACGGAGACTCGTTCTGGTTTTGTGAAACTGTCAGACCCTCCTATACCGAAGTGAAGAAGAGAAAAGGTAAATTCTAAATTCTTTTGTTTTCTTTTAAATCCTATAATCTGACATAGGTAATATTCACGATAAAAAATCATTTTTCTTAATTAAAAAGAAAAATAATTAAGAGCTTATTCGGTTAATTGATTTTGTAATAAAAATTAACTAGCTTCTGAACAAACAATCCCTTTTTCAAAATAAACCCCAACCCTTCGCGAGAAGGGAGAACGACATGGGATTTGATTCTCATTCCACAGGATACGCTGACTAGCCGTTCATGCTCCAACTCCAAACACCATTTTTTTTTATTTTCATTTTACTATTTTCTTTATTATTATTATTACTATTATTATTATTATTTTGGTAATAAAGTAAGCATTTTATTACCATATGAACAAAACTTATTACAAACCCAACAAAAGAAACTTTGTACAGACTTCCCAAATGAGAAACCTTAAGACAATCCCTCTATACAACTATCCCCAAAGCTCTAAGTAATTCTTTATCTCTCTGACCCAGCTTACAAAAATTGAACATATTAACTCTAACACTCGCCTCACCTCTTACACTATTTACAATATCAAAAACTGTCAAAATCTTATTCTAGAACTATAGTAAATTTTATGGTTGCCAGACATAATAAATTGATCAGATATAGCTACACTAACCACCCTTTTATACAATTTTGATCCCTGCAAATTGACCAACTATTGAACACAACAATTTATCTCCATAGGCCAGCACCTTATCCCAATCCAACCCATCACACCTGAACAGAAAAATGGACAAAGAAAGAAGAGGTGGGAGATAGACTCATTCGTAGCACCACACAAACCACAACTCAAATAAGAAATACTAGCTTGAAAATGTACTAACCTGTCTCTGGTTAGAAGAGCTCCACGGAAAGCTAGCCAAAAGAACATTGACTGCTTTAGAATGCCAATGCTATTCTATATTAGAGCAGCCCACCGAACCAGTTGCCATTCTCCAATAAGGCCAGTATAAACCTTACTCATGTTATACTTGCCACCCATTTCTGCACCTAAGCTCAAAATGACAGCCCCTACTCTAGACCTCAAATTCATAACTTTCCTCTAATACTAGGACATATCTTGAGGTAACACATAATCCCATATACCTTGTTGCCTCAAGTAAACACCATGAACCCATCTCACCCAAAGACCATCTTTCTTTTAACAAATATCCTAGAGAAACCTCCATATAGCCACCTTATTCCACACAGAACATCTCTTAAAATTCAGACCCCCGTTTCTCTTAGGAAGACATAGCGCATTGCAAGTAATGAGAGGGATTTTTGACTTCACAACACTATATCCCCAAAGAAAATTATGACAATCTCTCAATCTCCTTAGCCACACTCTGCGATAAAAAAAAATGAACTGCAATATACTTGGCAAGACAAAAGGACAATATCAACTAATTGAGAATGACCTACCAATGTTAAATGACTAGTACCCCAAACCCGAATCTTTTTAGCAATTTTGTCAACCAATACATGACAATACATTCTAGACCACTTAGTAGGTGATATTGGGATTCCAAGATATTTGAGAGGGAACTCACCTAAAAAGAATCCTATAATGGCAACCAACTACTGCTTCACACTCTCATCAACCCCTGCCACATATAAATTAGACTTCCTCAAGTTAGTTTGAAGCCCAGACACTTGAGAAAAGTTATGAAACACCCCCATAAGCTGCTGGATAGAAATAGGAGAACCTTTGCACATCATGATCAAATCATTCGCAAAGCAAATACTTACTAACTTCAGCTCTTTACATAACGATTGATAGAAAAAATTAGGACTAGCATTCAAAAGCTTAAGACCACGAGTCAAATACTCCATAACCAAAACAAAAAGCAAAGGGGACATCGGGTCCCCTTGCGGAAGCCCATTCTCACCCTTAAAACTCCTACACTGCTCATCATTAAGACATAACACATATTGCACTGAAGATAAACAAGCTAAAATCCACATTCAAAATTTTAAAAGAAACCCAAACTTCACTAATAAAGCCTCCACAAATTCCTAACTTATTGAATTTTAGGCCTCTTTTAAATCAACCTTCATTAAACATCTAGCTGAAAAATTCTTTCGATTATAAGCCTTCACCAAATCCTATAGAACTAACACAATATAGGCACTCATTTGCCCCAGTACAAAGGCTCCTTAATTATCATCAACTAACAAAGAAAGTAACTCTCATATCCTGCCACAAAAAAGCTTAGAAATGGCTTTAAAGATCATTGTACAACATGTAATTGGTCTATACTCCCCAGGACTCATGGCATTATCAGTTTTCAGAATAAGAGTAAGCAATGTCTTATTAAGAAAGTTTTGTAATCTGCCTGTTAGAAAAAAAAATCCAAAACAACAGTCACAATATCATCACCAACTACCTCCTAAGATGCTTTATAAAACCTTCTCCCAAAACCATAAATCCCTGGATTTTTATTTGCTGAGATAGAAAAACACAACCTCCTTATTCTCCGATGCTGTGAAAGGACGAATCATATTAATATGTTACTCTAATGTTAGCACATTCCTAGTATCAATGATAGCAGGATTCACCTCCTCAAAATGCACCTATGCTGTCCCCATGATACCTTTAAAGAACTCTAAAAAATAAGAATAAATCCTAACTATATCATTCATGATATTCCCTTCCGAGTCTTGCACCACCACTACTCTTTTACTCATAATTCTACACTTAATAAAAGCATGATAAAATTAAGAATTGGAATCCCTAAATTTAAGCCATCCTATTTTCGATTTTTGATGGAAAAAAGATTCTTGAGCCTTAGCCACCTCCAAAAAATCAGGAATAACACATTACTCTTCTTCCATAACCTCACTATTAGAGCAATCCTCTATCAATTTCTATTGAAACTTAAGCATTTTACTTATGGCTAACTCCACCCATTCATGAAGGCCTCAAAATATCTCATTATTCAATATTCTCAATGGAACTCGAAGCATATAAAGCTTCTTCAACACTTGCTGCCAAACTGAACCCCTTACCTCTACTTCCTAGACTTGCTTCATAGTAGCCAAAAAACTCTCAGCCAAAGACCACATATTAAAGAACAAAAATCTCCTCATAGAAATCAACACATGAACATCAAACTGAAAAAGAACAACATTATGATCAAAATGCTCTCTTGGCAATAAAAGGGCCTCCACATTATCAAATAAAGTCAGCCATCTCTCATAAGCAAACATTCAATATATTTTAGAAAAGACAAAGCTCTCCCCCACCTGTATATTCCACTATGAAAATTGACTTGCCTTACATTTAACATCAAAAAGATGAAGATCTTCAACAAACCTCGTATAATCTCAGCTTCAACAACTACCATACCCCAACACCTATTGTCAAATCCCAAAATACTATTAAAAGCCCTTACTAATAACACTGGAAGCTGAGATAACAAACACAACTCCCTCAACTCCAACCACAAACCCCTCCTTTCAGCTATGGTATGCAAGCCAAAAACTGTGAGGCCTCGCCCGAACAGTCCACAGGATTTTCCCTAGAAGAGTGCACCTGCAGACCTCTTTGTAAGGCCCAGAGGAAACCTTTAGGATTGCACTTCCGAGGCATCATGGATTGCGGATCGGGTTCCAATATTTGTGCATCCACATGTGTCCGTTGGGGTGCATGTTGTGTATGAAGTGTTTAGAGTTTCCACTTAACCTTTTAGAAAATTTAGTTTTATTCTAATGTGATTAAGAATTCTTTTGAAATTAACTCCATTTTAGAAAAGATTTAGTTTTCTACCTAATTGAAAAAGCTAGTCATTTTGGAACCAAAGAGGGTTCGTGATATGAAAAACATTTTAATAAAAACAACTTTGTACCATTTTAAATAAAAAAAGATTTCGGCCTGAAGAGATCATGCAAGTTTAGTTAAAATAATGATTTTCATATATGCATGAGCATTTATATCAGATGAATGCATAAGCATTCCAGTTATGCAAATGACATCCATAAGGCGGTAAAGATAAGCGATTTTACCGGGGGTCCTTCCTCTAATCCACTTTAGGTTTTAAGGAAGGCACAACACCCCAAAGAAAGCAATGAAAATTAATTACAAGGAAAACTGATAAATCAGGGGATCTCCCCTCCAGTCTGATGTTCTGGGAGGAGCACACATTCCCTAAAACCATACATCACAATGAACAGGAAAATATAAACATATCATATAATAAACAAAATCGAACACACAACAATGGAATAAACATAATAGTAAATAAAAAATGATAAAAATAATAATGTAAAAAAAAAAAGGTTTTGGAGTTCAAGCCTTGGAGGGCTTGCCGGCATATCCCTTTGAATGGGAATCAAATCCCACACTGTTATCCCTTCTCGTGAAGGGGCTGTTCTGGTAATAATGGGGTGGTTTGGATATTCAGTAGCTAATTGATTTTAAATTTGTAAAAACAATTAACCGTATAGACTATTAATCAATTTTGAACTTGATTAATGAAAATTGAGTTTTGATTGTGAGTTGTACCTAACAAATTTTAGGGTTTGGTTGATTTAATTATGAAAATGATTTCCATAAAATTACCTTAAATTAGTGTTAAAGGGGTTAAAAATGATGATTTAGAAAGCATGCCTTAGTTCTGAATTAAAGGGCTTAAAATAATAATTTGATTGAAGGTAAAAAGTATACAATACCGTATTTACCCTTTAGCGTGGTTTGGGAATTGGAGGCTCTCACGGTTTGATGAAGTTGGAGTGGGTCTTCGTTGTGTTTAAAGAGTGTAGATTTAGAGTCCGAACTGATACAGATTGAACTGAATTAAACGTTGATTGATTGACTTGATCATCTGTATAGTCTAAAATTGGAGTGTATGTACTGTCTATAATCTAAAAACTGCATCCTAGAGTCTCAGATTAATGTAAAATTGCATAAACTGATGTCTGAAAGAGTGTCTAAAGTGTATTTTGTAATATGGAAAAAGTACATAAAAAGGTTCGAAACTGGGTTTGTTCTGGAGGGTTGAATTTATAGGGAATCGAATAAAAAAAATCCTAAAACTGACAGGAGCGTGCGTCACACGCTCCACGCATGCGCATGGGCCTTCATGTATACGTGAAGGGATTAATGCATGTATTGAGGCCTTGAAGCATTCATGAAGTCATTCACGCATGTGTCTTATCGTTTCACGCATGCGTATGTTATTTTGGGCCTGGGTCTATCCTATGCACAATTTTCTAGGTTCGGTTCGATTTAGCCCAATTATGTTTTTTGGGCTTTCTAGGCTCGTTTGAAGTCCAATTTGAGCCCGGTCAGATTCGTTGGTCTCGTATTGATGGTTTGGATGTGATGGTGCCAAAATATGAATATTTTCTTGAAAATATGGAAAATTTCTATGCAAACACTTGTAATTTAAAATTTTCATCTCGGGGATTGCCCCGAAAGCAACAAGGGGTGATGCCCCTTGACCCTATTAGGTTTCAGAATTTTGAGAGTTAAGAAACAATTAGTAATTCTAGAGGTGAAAAATTAAGGGTTTATAGCTACCCCCTTCATCTGAATTAGCTTCGAGCAGAAGGTGATTCTGATGATAGTGCCATAGGTGACATGTTAGATTCTAGGCTTGTGATGTTGCCATATCAGTTTCAGGGCTTATGACAATGCTATGTCAACTTCTATTCTTATGGTGGTGCCATGTCAGATTTTGGGCTTGCTACCATATCAGATCCTTGGCTTATGCCATATCAGCTTTAGGGCTTACAGTGTGCCAAGTTAGGGATGCCAGACATTTTACAACTATCATGTAGATCTTGTTGATCATGCCATATGAACTTATGGGCTTATTTGATGTTGATTTGTGTTGCATGAGGCTCTTAGATCATTAGATTTTGAGCTTTGACAAGCAGTTTTTGTTCCTTTTGCTTTGGAGGTGAAGACTCATTTGGCCCCCAGATATGTGTTGGATAATGCCAATAATTGGAGAGAGATACATGCTGAGTATGGCCCATTGTGGGTCTTTATTTTGTAAAATCTTTTGTAAAACTTTACGAATTGTATGAAATTTTAGTTTTTCTTGAAATTTTCTTGCATTTTGTTCATAAAAATTTATTTTTAGAAAAAGACTATTTTTGTTTGTTTTCCCCATAAATGGTGCCATACTTTTGCTATGTGATGCATGGGTGATGCAAGAACCTAAACAAGATTGAGAGAATCAACCTTAAGTAATACAAAGTTTTGATAGTGCTCCAAGTTGTGAAGGCTGATTGGGTATTTTTGACTAATTGAATCTCAATGGAACATGTGTTTAAGCTTATTTCTAATTTTAAAGGATTTGTTATTTTGGGGCCCGTGGTTGGGAAGGCTTTATCAGTTTGATTATTTTAGCATGAAGGCTTTTTAGGTTTGAATGATACAGAAGGTGATATGATGAACCTGTCAGCCATGGCTATGAGATTCATAGGCTTAGAAAAATGGTGTTTGTCTGTGTAATAGGTGGAAGGTCTATGTTTTTTCTTTGTTTATTTGGATGGTTAAGGAGATGAGTAAAAGGATTGGTTGATAGCCCATATAGGTGAAGGAAAGTTTGTGGTTGAGCTGGTTACTTGGCCCAAGATGCCACTTAATTTTGATAGTGGCTGCTGCTCCATTAGGAATTTGTGATTGTTTATGTATTAGCTGACTCCACTTGGGGAAATAATCACTGGCTGATTCCTTTGGTGATTTAGTTATATCCGATTCTGGGTGTTATTTTTAGAAATCAACATGTAAGATGTTGTTGCTTGAGAGATCCACTGGGGATGAGGTTAGTTCCCTTTGTTATGCTTTAGACATACTTAAGATGAAGAGTGAGTGACTTGTCAATTTTGTTTTGAGAGGTCCATTGGGGATGTCCTTTTGAATGATGCATTTGATTTTTCAATGTTCATTTTTTCGTGTTCCAAAAGGTGAATAAGAGTTTAATAAAATGCATTATTTGATTGAAAGCTCTAATTTTTTGCCTAAACTGCCCTTTCAAGTTTTCAACTTGGCAAGCTACCTTGATTGTTGCCTAGACCACCTTTTCGATTTTCAGTCTAGCAAGCTGTACCCTAATTTTTTCCAAAACCACCCACTTGGGTTTTTACCTTAGCGGGTTTCATTATTTTTTTGATTTATGTTTATTTGTTCTTTTTAACTCTTGCATGCAATGTTAAAGAGCTCAAATGTGAATTAGAATGAAACATTGGTTTTTATTAATTGATTTGGATCATACCCAATGAGGGTTGCCTACATATCTCCTTACAAATATAATTTTGAAATTTGAAGTACATAATGATAATTTGGAGAATCAGGTCCACGTAATTCTTGTTATAGAAATGATGATGCAAATGCAATGCTCAAACAATTTATGATTTGAACGGATCCAGTTCGGTTGGATGATTGAACTCGTTGTTATTGATGTTCATCAGGATTGCATCTCTACCAGTCACAATCTTCTTATGATGAATGGATTGCTTCAAGAAGTTCAGAATTTTCCTTTTGGATCCGATGTTGGTTGTCTGAATTTTCCAAGGATCAGGTCACCTTTATGCAGGCTTCTATCTCTTGACCCTTTTGTTGATGTGCCTTATAAGTTTGAGTTGGTAGTTCTAAGCTTGATGAAGGGCTTTCATGTGGAGGTTGAGTTGGTTGAAATAGTCCTATTGCCATTCAACTTTATTGATTTGGACTTCTCAGAGAACTCGGTCGGATCGAGATTCCAATGGGTAGGTCTGTTTCCTTTTCAGTGAGTAAGGTGCTACCTTGGTGGCTAATTTAAATGAATTTCTGTACCCAAAGAGGGTGTTTGGCAAGTGGAGATGGAAACTTTTGTGATTTTTTTGAAAGCCTTGTTGGTAGATCCTTTAGTCTGTAAGGAGAATACTTGTGATATTGAAGGTGGCTATCTCTTCTAAAGGGTAGGGGAACACCATACTTTGTGATGATGTTTATCTTGATGAATTGTGCATTCTTTTTCTAAGTTAAGGACTTTGGGAAGGTTCATCTTCTACCCACTTTGGAAAACCTCCTCTCTGATTAGGTGCGACTATTCATCTTTTGTGTGCTTGAATTTCTATTTTACAGGCTTGAAATCTGGATAAGTTGGGATCTCATGAATAGTGATACTTAGATCATGACTAGACTTCCTAGTGAAGCAACATTTGAACTCTTTGATGCTTGTCTCTGTAATAGACCTGTTTGAGCATGCAAATGCAATGAATGTTTGTTTATGAAATGTTAAAGGGGCTCTTTAACAACATCAATTATTTGATTTCATTTTTTGTCAATTCTCTTTTTCTGATTGATTAAACTTAGATTCACCAGTTGGAACACTAAAATAGAATAAAGAAATAAGACAATAAAAGCTTGCTCATTTTATTCAGCCTCAAAAGGGACAAGTAATAATTTGATAATTGAAAGTGGGAGATGGGTTGCATGGAGGATCCAAAGGTTTTAAGCTTAGATAATTCAAGTTTAATGGACTCTGACTCAGGAAGGCTTTTCATATTTAGCTTCCATTTGATGATCTAGCAGAACCAGACTTTCTTCAAGGGACCAATTATTGGGCTTCCCAGTGGAATGTTCAATATGTAATTTCATCAGAGAGTTCATCTTCTTCATACCCTTGGGAACAAGTTGATTGGCAATATGCAGATAGTTGCTCCTCATCAGAGAAGATCTAAAATGGATGATGCTTGGGACCCAGCCTCAATCATGTCTTTGATGCGGGAGGCAATGTCAATAATGGTTTGAAATTTGGTAAGTATGGTATGATCAGTCTACCTCGATTCATAGGAAGTAGTTTCTTGACTACAATGTTGATTTTTTTGGGTTCAGTTGGTTTGTTTACCATTTGGGAGGCTTTCTCCCTCCATCTAGTAATGAAAGCAGAGAAGGTTTCTTCGGGTTGTTGTTTAGCCATTTCAAGATCCCTTCATTTAATATCAACCTCTTAATTATAAGAATATTGTTTTACAAATGCATTACATATAGATTCCCATGTCAGTTTCTTGGAATCATCTAATTTCACAAACCAGGTCAAAACCGCACCAGTAAGCAACTATTGGAAGAGCTGAGCAAGGAGATCACCTTCCACTCTTAGAGGACAGAGTGTGCAATTATAAATTCTTAGATGAGTCTTAAGACAAAAGGTGCCTTTGAACTTTTTAAAGTGTGGCATTTGGTACTTGGGTGGAAGCCTTACTTTGGGGAAGGGACTTAGCGCCTTCACATCTAGGACTTTCTCTTTCCTTTTTGAGGACTTGAAAATCCCTTTCCATTTCCACATATTTCTTGGCCATGTTTTTTATAAGTGGATGGTCTTCAACCCCTATTAGGAAAGGATCCACAACAGGGGTAATTGGGGTGCTGACCCCACGGTTAGCTTGTGTGGGGATGGAAATTCCATTGTCGGCTTGTGGAGGCAAGATAACCATGTCTTTAGTGACTAGTTCTTTTCTAGAATTGGATGATATAGATGCATAACGGGCTAGCTGAGTGCCAACTTGGGATATCATAGGTTGGACTTTATCTAGGTTTGTCCGTTCTTGGGCTTGAAGCATAAAGGTTAGAATATCTTCTTGTTTTTTGATAGCCTTATCTTATTTCCTTAGAATTTCAGCTAATAAAGCAACAATGTCAATTGATGGAGCATTAAGATCAACGACAATGGGGTTAGGAGCATTTCTGGTGTTGGACATGGTTACTTTTAGGGTAAACAATGAAAAAAAGAGGGTATCAATAATTTGACATAGCCATGACAGACTTGGTTCAAAGACACGATACAGGGTAGTGTTTGATTTTGGTCTTTTAGAAAGAATTTGACCTTGTTCAAGTTTGTGATGGTGTGATACATGCATGAGTGTATGAATGAATGAAAATGGTTTCATGATGATAGATAATCAGAGTTTTAGGGTGTATGGAAACTAAGGTCAACTCTAATCATTACATGACAGCTTGGTGGTTTAAAGGCTCCCCATCGGCTAGAGGTCTTGACACACCTAACCACAAGAACCACAGAGGCTCGAGTGGGTCAAACACTATATGTACCTTGTTATTCCAACTGAAAGGATCACTTAAGGAACCTTAGAGTTGGATGATTTTACTATTGGTGAAGCAGTCCTAAAGAAGGAAGCTCACTCAATGCTACTCTCTATCTAGGTTTTGATAATATATAGGTGCATAGGAAGTGATACATGAAACTTACTTTTGCATGAGTTTCAGGCCAAAATTTTGTATTCAGAAAATAACCCACTTAATTTTTTATCACTTTACCAAAAGTTCCCAGTGGAGTCGCCAACTGTGAGGCTCCACCAGAACGGCCCGTAGGATTTCCACTGAAAGAGTGCACCTACAGACTTCTTTGTAAGGCCTGGAGGAAACCTTTCAGATTGTACTTCCAAGGCGTCGAGGATTGTGGATTGGGTTCCAACATTTGTGCATCCATATGTGTTCGTTGGAGTGCATGTTGTGTGTGAAGTGTTTAAAGTCGCCACTTAATCTTTTAGAAAAGTTAGATTTACTCTAAGGTGATTAAGAAAAATTTTGAAATTAACTCCATTTTATAAAAGATTCAATTTTCTACACAATTGAAAAAGCTAGTCATTTTGGAACCAAAGAGGGTTCGACGGTTTGTGATCTAAAAAACATTTTAATAAAAACTGCTCTGTGTCATTTTAATTAAAATAAGATTTTGGCCTAAAGAGATCATGCAAGTTCATTTAAAATAATGCTTTTCATGTATGCATGAACATTTATATTAGATGAATGCATGAGCATGCCAATTATGTAAATGACATCCATAATAACGTAAAGACAAACGATTTTGCCAGAGGTCCTTCTTCTAGTCCACTTCAGGTTCTAGGGAAGGCACATCACCCCAAAGAAAGAAATGATAATTAATTACAATGAAAATTGATAAATTAGGGGATCTCCCCTCCAGTCTTATGATCTGGGAGGAGAACACATTCCCCAAAACCATACATCACAACGAACAGGAAAATATAAATAGATCATATAATAAACAAAAATGAACACATAACAGTGGAATAAACATAATAGTGAAGCAAAAATGATAGAAACAATAATGAAAGAAAAGGTTTTGGAGTTGAAGACATGAAGGGCTTGCCGGTCTATCCCTTTGAATGGGAATCAAACCTCATACCGTTCTCCCTTCTTGCGAAGGGGCTGCTCTTGTAACAATTCGGTCGTTTGGATGTTCAGTAGCTAATTGATTTTAGATTTATAAAAATAATAAACTGTATAGGCTTTTAATCAATTCCGAACTTGATTAATGAAAATTGAGTTTTAATTGTGAGTTGTACCTAACAGATTTTAGGGTTTAGCTGATTTAATTATGAAAAAGATTTTCATAAAATTTCCTTAAATATGTGTTATAGGGCTTAAAATGGATGATTTAGAAAGCATGCCTTAGTTCTTAATTAAAGGGCTTAAAATGATAATTTGATTGGAGGTAAAAAGTATACTATACCATATTTACCTTTTTTTGCATGGTTTGGGAACTGGAGGTTCTAAAGGATTGATGAAGCCGAAGCGGGTCTCCATTGTGTTCGGAGAGTGTTGATTGAGTGTCTGAGCTGATATAGTCTAAACTGAATTAAACATTGATTGGTTGAATTGATCATCTGTAGTGTCTGAAATTGGAGTGTCTATATTGTTTGTCATCTGAAAACTACATCCTAGAGGCTCAGATTGATGTAAAATTACATAAATTAATGTCTAAAAGTATGTATAGAGTGTATTCTGTAATATGGAAAAAGTGTGTAAAAAGGGCCGAACCTAGGTCTGTTCTGGAGGGTCAAATTTATAGGGAATTGAATTAGAAAACCCTAAAACAGATAGGTGTGTTTGTCACACGCTCCACACATGCGCGTGAGTCTTCAAGCATGCGTGAAGGGCTTGACATATGCATGGAGGCCTTCATGCATGCTAAAGTCGTTCGCGCATGCGTCTTGTAGTTTCATGCATGCGTTTGTCATTTTGGGCCTGGGTCTGTCCTGGGCCCAGTTTTTTTGATCCAGTTTGATTTAGTCCAATTCAATTTTTTAGGCTTTCTAGGCTCGTTTGAAGATCGATTTGAGTCTGGTAAGATCTATTGGGCTCGTATTGATGGGTCAGATGAAATTGTGCCAAAATATGAATATTTCCTCAAAAATATATAAAATTTTCATATAAACACTTGTAATTTAAAATTTTCATCTCGGGGTTTGTCTCGGCAACAACAAGGGGTGCTGCCCCTTGACCCTGTTAGGTTTCATACTTTTAAGAGTCAAGAAACAATCAACAATTCTGGAGGTGAAAAATTAAGGGTTCACATCTGTCCCCTCATTTGAATTAGCTTCAAGCAGAAGGTGATTCTAATGATAGTGAACCCACAAGTGCCATGTCAGATTATGGGCTTGTGATGATGCCATATCAGTTTCTGAGCTTATGATAATGCTATTTCAGCTTCTATGCTTATGGTGATGCCATGTTGGATTTTGGTCTTGCCGCCATATCATATTATGGGCTTATGCCATGTCAGCTTTGGGGCTTATAGTATGCCAAGTTAGGGATGCCAGACATTTTACAACTGTCATGTGGATCTTGATGATCATGCCATATGAACTTATGGGCTTATTGGATGTTGAGTTGTGCCACGTGAGGCTCTGAGCTCATCAGATTTTGAGCTTTGATAGGCAATTGTTGTTCCTTTTATGTTGGGGGTGAAGACTCTTTTGGGTGGATGCCATCAGATATGTGTTGGATGATGCCAGTAATTGGAGGGAGATGCATGTTGAGTATGGCCCATTGTGGGTCTTTATTTTGTAAAAGCTTTTGTAAAACTTTGCTGATTGTATGAAATTTCAGCTTTCCTTGAAATTTTCTTACATTTTGTTCATGAAAATTTTATTTTTGAGAAAAAGAGTATTTTTGAGAGTTTCCCCCCTCAAACGGTGCCATACTTACTTATCAAAATCAAAGGATAGTGGAAAATGAAGCTAGAGGTTCTATGAGTGAGGTTACCTCTAAGGAAGATGTTACTTTGTTTGAGATGTTTGGAACTAATTCTCAGTAAAGGAGTGTGGACATTGCACATGAAGTTTCACATAATAAGGACATGGTAACACAAATAGCCGACCTCACTCAGCAAGTTGAGATGCTGAAAAGGAATGGAAATTCACCCACTCAAGTTCAACAAGTGTGTGGGGTATGTGGTATCTTTAGATATGGTGCGGATGTTTTTCCTTCTGATTTTGAACATGTTTGAAGTGAGCTAGAGGAGGATCAAGTGCTAGATAGGTTCCAACCTTAATTGGAGGAACCATCCCAATTTTGGTTGGAGGAATAACAACCAAACTCAACAATAATAAATATTAAGTGTTGCAAAGGCAACAACAACAACAAGGCGAGTCTTCTAATTTCAAACAAAAGTTATCTACTATGGAAACTAGCTTGAAGGCCTTTATTAAAGCTAGTACTCAAGCTTAAGAGGCCACTAATAGAAGATTGGATTCACTTAAGGTATTAGTAAAAAATATTGAAATTCAAGTTGGCCATGTGGTCACTCAATTATAAGTGAACCAAAGGGGTAAGTTACTCTGCCAACTAGAGCAAGCTAAGGCTATTCCGTTTCCTATGTGTCTAATGCCAAAGGAGTTGGATGCCTAGCTCGATAAGCTTCTAACTCTTTTTACTCAATTGCACATAAATATGCCTTTGGTCAAATCTTTGATGCAGATGCCAAAGTATGTGAAAACATTAGAGGAGCTGCTTGAGAAGAAGTAGAAGTTGGAGGAGGTGTCTATGGTATAACTATCTGAGGAGAGCTCTTGCAATGATACTAAG
>CAOJBK012714658.1:0-12058 GCA_948294925.1 Codiaeum variegatum | reverse complement strand
CTATTGCGTAACTTAAATGTTATATTGTACTTTGTGATTAATTATTAAAACACTAATTTTGAAATTTTCAACAAATAATTCATTCATTAACTTAAAATGGAAACAAACAAGTTAACATGCTTTGCAAGGGACTATGCATCTCATAATTTAACAAAAATGGTAAATTTCGTGACTTTATGCAATTGTTTTAGGTTGTGAAAAGGATTGAAATTAGCTTGTTATAGTTAACAATTTAATAACTAATTATTAAAAATTAATGCATTGTTCTACACAAAAAAAAAATTGAGAGAATTTAGAAAGGTTTTGATAATCCAACTTAATATTTAAAATTAAAATTTTTAATAATTAATTATTTTATATTAATTTAATAATTTTACTTAAAAATTTAAATTAAATAAAAAAATTTAAAATAATAAAATAAAATATGTAAGTTAAAATTTATGATAAGTATAATAAGTGATCGTACTTTTATAATTAAAAAATATATTATTTATTTTATCAAATATTTAAATTTTTGTGTTTATTTTTCAATACTTAATTTTCAGTTTTACCGATTTGAAATTTTTAAGATTTTTTTTTTCTAAATAAAATTCTTAAGACTTGTATTTATATAAAGAATGTTTTTTTTTTTTTTTGGATTTGATGGTATCCATAGCCACCCCATTTTGGCCCCATATTATATTAGGGATTAATAGTCTATTATGGGTAAAGGATTAAGTTGAGTTCTCCTTTGCATATTTTAAATTTTATAGATTTTTGTATTAAAAATTTCTAGACAAATTCCTTAAAAAAAAAATTCTAGACAAATGAATAATTTACTAAACATCATCATTTAAAAATTAACATGCATTTTTACCAATAAGAGAACAAAAGTCAGCTCATGGATTGTCCAACAATCAAATAATAAAATCTAAAAATTATTTTTTTTTTCTTTTCTGTTTTTTAAAAAACAAAAACAACATTTTGAAAATCAGAAATTTTTATTTTATGTTTTATGTTTTTAACTTATTTTTTAATAAATATGAAATAAATTATTTAGAATATATTTATATAATAAAAGTTTTTATACTTTTATTTTTAAAATTTGAAAATAGAAATCAAAAATAAAAAATTATAGTGATACCAAATGGACCATAATATTAAAATAAAATTAGAAATTTCTGATCATTAAAATTCAAATTGCTACTATTTAATTTATATGCTGTTAGTGGATTAGTAAACACTGAATATTGAAAGAAAAAAAGAGTGTGAAAGTTGGAGATTTTATTAAATTATTAGATAAATATCAGTAAATTATTGATTAATTAATTACTACACCAGCCCAGCTCTTTGACCGTGATACATTTAAGTTTAATTAAAACTATAATTATACCTAAAACATAGGTCAATTAGCTGAATTTAATTTCAATTTTTGAATAAATATTTAGGTCATGTTCTCTTCAACTGATTTTTACAGATTAAAATTAATTTTTATTGAATTTATTTTTTTGAACTAATTAAAACTGATTTTTTATTGATTATAATAAATTTTTAAATAACTTATTTTTACTTATTAAATTAATTTTTACTGAATTTATTTTTATTAAACTTATTTTTACTTATTAAAATTGATTTTTACTAATTAAATTTTATTTTTACTGAATAAATTTCTAACATGCTTAGTTTACGTAATGGAAAAAAATGAACTAATTATGAATTGTAGTAGTGATTTTGTCAAAGAAACAAACTGATAATGAATAATCCAAGTTGCTTTGAATATAGAATGATTCAATTTTGGTGAGATGGTAAGAGAAATGGGTTAGAATTGGGCCTGGGCTATTTGAAAAATGCCGAAATTAGAATTAGGTCTAGTTTCCCTAAGTTTACTCTTCGACATTTATTTCTTGAGGCCCAACTCAGTTATAGTACACATAAATTTATTTTTACTATAATTTTTAACTTAAATTATACTTATTTGGTAAAAAAAAAATTATACTTGATTTTTCTGTCAGCAGGGAAGCTCCATGTGCGGAAATTGCATTTTGAACTGTACAACAGGATAATTATCTCTTTTTTTTTTTTCCAGAGGCGTTCTTGAAGGGTTTCAACTGTGAAAAACACCTTTAAATTTATATTATATTCAGACTAATCTCTGTTCATATCGGGAGGTAAAGTGCTAATTAACAGAATTACGCTATATATGAACGAGAATTAAAAATCGAACCTCTGACTTTATTTAAGAGATAAGAGTGTCGAAACTACTCAAATTAGAAATAATTATTTCTTTAATATCTCTCATTAAATTGATTACAATTTATATGTTTTGAAAACTTAAACATGAAATCTTTTATTTAAAAATTTTATGAGTTTTTTTTAGTAAGGAACTAGATTTAAACTCTAATATATTATTTTACTACTAGATTAAATCTTTGAGTGCAAAAATTTTATTAATTTTGTGAGAAGTTTAATTCCTTAGCCATTAGAATGAAATGAATTTCATCATCAAAACACTCCTAAAATTTTGTTGTTTAACCTATTTTAAATGCATAAATGATATATTTTTATTATGATAAATTTGAAATTATTTCAAAAAAAATTCCAGAAAAATTATAATAACAATTTCATAATTTATTTTTGACTTTTCTTTGAACAGGAATGATTTCTTTTACTAAGGATTACAAAAAACTTAAATTAATTTAATACTCATGCTATAAAAATAAAATTTCTAAATATTTTCATAATAATAATAATAAATTTTTATTTTTAGTTGGCGTAATTTTCTTCTCCTCTTCTCACGCGCAGCGGTCGCCTCGGACAAGGATTTGACGTCAACTGCGACGATTCTCTCACACGTGCGTACGAATTCGAGCCCGACTCTATCTACACAAATTAATTTCAAAATATCGTTGTAATTCCAACGACTAGTCGTAATCTCGTGGATAAGTTGTGTGACCTGGAAATTATTATTATTATTATTATTTTTAAACATTATCAGAAAAAAAAAGTAAAAAAAAGGAGAAAAAGCAAAAATAACGTTACAGCTTTGTTTAGGCATGTCCTCTTGAATTTTCTGTTTCCCATTTTCTGTTTTTTAAAAAATATTTTAAAAATTAGAATTTATTATTTATTATTTTTAATTATTTTTTAATAAACATAAAATAAAATTTTAAAAATGTATTTTAACATTTTATAATCTTATACTAAAATATTTTTTATAAAACATAATATAATGTAATATTTAGATAAAAAATTAGTACAATCCAATCAAATATTTTTTAAATTAATATTTACATAAAATATTTATATTAAAAATATATTTAAATATAAAAAAATGCTAATACCAGCTCTGTTAATAATTGAATAAATGTTATATTTATATTCATTTATTATTTTTAAATGTATAAATTCTTGAAATTTTAAAATTCATCCATTGAAAAAATGAATAAATATTAAATATAGTATTTATTTAATTCGTAACGTCAGTTCTTAGAGCTAATGTTAACATACTAGCAATATAAAATTACATTTGATAGGGGTATAAAATGTTATATAATTGAATACATTATTATTATTATATTTGTTAAATTTAAAATTTTTTCATTATAATATTGATAGTATTGGCTTCTGTTAGGACGATCCTAAACCACGCTAGTGCCCTACATCTAGCATGAGAGGTCAAACACTCGATCTCAAACAAAGAGAAAAAGAGCTTGATTGTATAGAGAGAGGTCGAACCCTCAACCTCGGGAAGAGAGAGTTCGACCGTACAAAAGCAAAAAAGCATGGTCAAGAAATAAACTCTTAATCTCTCTCTCTTATTCTAAAATTATGATATATCTATCTATTAACCTACCTTATAAGACTTGAAAATTATATAAAAAATATATAAATTAACTTAAATAATTGAAAACATGTTAATCATGCTAAACTCTCCATTATTCTTATATCGAATCTCTCCAAAGTAGATTATTGACTTAAACATCGGAGTGATTGTCGACTAGGTAACTCTGTAGTCTTTGTTTATCTTACAGATTGATTTTGGAGATAGTTTTTAAGATCTCAGTGTGGTCAGAGATATCTAATATAATTTATTGCCAAATATTATAATATAATTATACTATCAAAAGGAAATTGTGAAAATTAAACCAATATTCTAAAAATGTTTTAATTAAACATACATAAATGTTTGTTTTTTTACCAAAAGAATGTTTATTTTCACATTTTTATTACAATTTGTCATATTGGAAATCAAGAGGGGACCACGAACAATGTAAAATGACAAAAAAAATACTAAAATCCAGGCACGTGCGGAGGCCAACATTGTAATTTCAATCCCTTTGAATTTAATTTTGTTATTAAAAAATTTAAAAAAGTAAAACATCCAAGAGCTTTCCTCTTCTCCCTCTATAAAAATCCATTACCGGCACCTCTTACCAAATCTTACCAATCTTCAGACACAACTCTCTCAAGCTGTTCTTCAATTGTAAGTAGCTGACTTTTTCAAATTTCAGTTAATTTTTTCTCTTCATTTTTAATTCTATAGTTCTTTATAGCTATTTGATTTAAATTTACAAATTCTCTCTGGTTTAATTCATTTTTCAAAGCCAACATAGATATTTGATTATTTGGGTTCTTGTGTATATAAATTCATAGCATAAGAAAAAAAAAATTGAAAAAATATAGATAAATTGCTAAAGTTAGTAACTTTATTTAAGATTAATTGTATAGAATATAATTAGATTGTTAAAGTTAGTACCTTTAGGTCAAATTCTTATACAATTTATATTTAATCAACAATGAACGCTAGCATTTGTGTTGGAATCTCAACTATGAATCCCTGTTGTAGAGTTCTAATTGGGTATAAAAGTTCTTCCCTTTTTGGGTTTTCTTCCCCAAAGTTAAATAATTCGGTCATCAATCATAATTTGTCGAAATCACGATCCAAATCGACTCATCACCGTAGATTCCAATGCTATAGTGCTAACAATAGGTCTAGGGTTATAGGTAACAAGGGTTTGGTCAATTTGAATCGAAGAGCTTTTAATGTCTCCGATTCGAACTGGGGTCAATCTAAGATTTTTACATCTAGTTTTTATGCAGATAAGGGTAGTAAAAGGGGTGTTTTAGTAATTCCCCGAGTAGCATCGGATTTTAGGAACCATTCAACATCATTAGATTCTCATGTTAATGAGAAGGGATTTGAGAACATTTATATTCAAGGAGGTTTAAATGTGAAACCTTTAGTGATTGATAATGTAGTAAAAGAAGAAGAAAAGTCTAATCGGGTAGATATTAACGGTACTAGTGTGGACATAGATTTTTTGAAAGGTTTAAATGAGACTTCTGAGAGAGAGGTGTCTGAGATTGAAAAGGAGGCATGGAAGTTGCTTCATGATGCTACGGTTAATTACTGTGGAAACCCGGTGGGGACTGTTGCTGCTAATGATCCTGCTGAAAATCAACCATTGAACTATGATCAAGTATTTATTCGTGATTTTGTTCCTTCTGCTCTTGCGTTTTTGCTTAATGGAGAAGCGGATATTGTGAAGAATTTTCTTCTTTACACACTGCAATTACAGGTAATCTCTTTGTGTTTGAATATTTATTCATCGCTTAATTCACTCACATGTAATTCTAGATGGTTTCGGTAAATGTAGCTAGCACATCAACTTCGAAGTACATATAAAGAAATTTGCTGTTTTAGATTTCTTTTCAAATTATTTTAGTGAGTCCTATTTCTATAATATTTACATTAAGTGTGAAACCGTTTGCCGAAATAAAGTGGCAAATTTCATGAGCATGATGTCAATTTTTATCCTTTAAATAGTTTGTTTGGGACTGAGCTAGAAAACGACTTTTCTAGGGGTTATCCCAGAAACCAATTCAAATGTATTGTTTTATGAGTAAAACTTACCAAATTTGCCTAAAAACGATCGTCTATGGGCCCCAACTAAGTACACTAATTTTTGTTAAATGGCAATTCCAAAAGCAATCTCTAATGGACAAGTAGTGTTCTTGCTTTCGGACGACCTTCAATCACCTAAATGTAATAGTTAGAAGCTCTAGCAAATTATGGGGCAGCATATTGATGATGCATATTTAATAGTTTTCTTTGTGAAATTAACTAATGGGTATTGCATTCCTCGAGAGAGGAATCGTTAAAATGGCTTGCCTTAGGGTTTTTAACTGTAATTCATTTCTTTTTTCGCAATTATAGAGCTGGGAGAAAACAGTAGACTGTTACAGTCCTGGCCAAGGGTTGATGCCGGCAAGTTTTAAAGTTAGAAATGTGCCCCTTGATGGAAGTGACGGAGCATTTGAGGAGGTTTTGGATCCTGATTTTGGTGAATCAGCCATCGGGCGTGTAGCCCCCGTAGATTCCGGTAACTTGCTTCACATTCTTATAGTTGCTTCTTCATTCCTGCATCTCTCAATGTTTCGGTACATTATTGGAGTTTAAAACTCATGTCCATGTACAGGATTGTGGTGGATAATATTGTTGCGAGCTTATGGAAAGATCACCGGCGACTATACATTGCAGGAGAGAATCGATGTCCAGACAGGCATAAGGCTCATTCTTAATCTGTGTTTGTCTGATGGGTTTGACATGTTCCCAACTCTGTTAGTCACTGACGGCTCCTGTATGATCGATAGACGAATGGGTATACACGGCCACCCTCTTGAAATTCAAGTAAGTCCATGGGCAAAACTTACTCATTTATGAGCGCTTTGTTTATTTTGTAATCTTGTCGGATTGATTTCCCAACATTGATCATAACTAATCTGTCGTTTTTTAGGCCTTGTTCTATTCGGCTCTACGTTGTGCTCGTGAGATGCTCATTGTCAAAAATGGAACTAAAAATTTAGTAGCTGCTGTGAATAATAGACTTAGTGCACTCTCATTTCATATGAGAGAGTACTATTGGGTAGATATGAAAAAGATCAATGAGATATACCGTTACAAGACCGAGGAATACTCAACCGATGCGGTCAACAAATTCAACATATATCCAGACCAAATTCCATCGTGGCTAGTCGATTGGATTCCTGAAGAAGGTGGCTACTTTATTGGCAATTTACAACCTGCTCATATGGATTTTAGATTTTTTACACTTGGAAATCTTTGGGCCATTATTTCTTCTTTAGGAACCTCAAAACAGAATGAGGGTATCCTGAATTTAATCGAGGCGAAATGGGATGATCTCATTTCTCAAATGCCTCTTAAGATTTGTTACCCTGCTTTGGAATTCGATGAATGGCGTATAATTACTGGCAGTGACCCAAAAAATACGTGAGGCTCGTTAATATTCTATCGGCTTTGTTTGGATCCTTGTTATCCTATATGCTAATCTTCTCTTATTCATTGCAGCCCATGGTCATATCACAACGGAGGCTCTTGGCCGACACTGCTATGGCAGGTAATTGTTTTCGGACATTGGATCTATTGCCATCATTTGGGGCTTAACCATTACTAAGACACTATTGCTTATTGTTACAGTTCACATTGGCATGTATAAAGATGGGGAAGCCCGAATTAGCCCAAAAGGCGGTTTCTTTGGCTGAGAAGAGATTATCAGTGGACCAATGGCCTGAATACTACGACACATGCAGTGGAAGGTTTATAGGTAAACAAGCTCGGCTTTTCCAGACATGGACAATTGCTGGTTTCTTGGCTTCGAAAATGCTTTTAGAGAACCCAGAGAAGGCATCATTGTTGTTCTGGGAAGAGGACTATGATCTTCTCGAGACTTGTGTTTGTGCACTTAGTAAAACCAGCCGAAAGAAATGTTCACGCTTCGCTTCAAGATTGCACCATCATGCTTGATCCAGGTTTTCTCTTTCGAAGACCACCCTTTTAAACTTGACCAATAACAAGTAGAAATGTGTATAATTTGTCGAAATGCCTGACTGATTTCCGATTATATGGCTTAGCTTTTTGAGAGCCTCTAAGTTTTGTATTAATATATATTGATTTAGATAATAAATAAATGAATTTTTTAAACATTTTTAACATCTATTTTGTTCATAATTTTAGTTAATCATTTAGTTTATGCAATTGCTGTGTCTGTTCTTATGTTAAATAAGTAGAATCACACTTGTTTCTGGGATGGACTTCGTTTGGTAAATGCTTGATTTTCCAAAGAACCGGTCTACTTGACTCGCACATAGTCCAGTCAGCAAAAAATTGGATCTAGTTTACCGCGTCAAATTACGAACTAACCAATCATAATTTGATAAATCAGTATTTGATAACTAATTTAATGATAACATTGGAATTACACTTTTAAATCATGAGTTGTTTTGAAGCTGTACGCTTAAATTATGAGGCATTTTATATCTATTAAAATTACATGTCAATTTATGATTGATTAGTCAATAATCTGACGTTGTGAATTAGATCCGTTTTAAATTTTTTTGAAAAACATAAGGACAAAGTAAATACTAATAAACTAGAAGTAAAGTATTATTTCATTGTCTACAAGCAACAAGACTACAACTTTTGATTTCCTTGTATAAACAAACTATGGAAATCTAAACCAAAATTTCCCCTTTCGTCTACCTAAAGATTTCTGAGCAGAAGGAGCTTCTAAGAGCGAGTGCTAAGCAATCTCTTCAAGCTTGTTTCTTGAATAGTTCAAGACGGCTATCTCCAAGCCTAAGAGAATAAGTAGCTTTCTTGTAATCAGCCCAAGTGAAAGGTTTATACAAAGAAGGCTTAATGGGTGAAACCATCTCTGGTAATGTGGTAATGTTGGCATTTAGAGGTGGTGCAGCAAAAAAAGCCATTGACATTCTTGATTTGTATGAATTGGTTAAAGCTCTATGCTTCACACTCACAAATCTTCCATTTGTCATAACCTGTAATAGTTCAAGAAAATAATGGGAAAAAATTAAAAAGGCAAAACCATAAATTTTGTTCGAAATAATTCGTGAGCTATCAAATTTAATTCATATTAAAATAATTTTCAATTTGATCATCCAATTTTACTTTTGTTATAATTTTGCACAAGACCTTATACATAAGCTCTGCTGACGTGGTATATTAAGTGTTCAAAACGATGTCGTTTTTATGATGACGTAAACATATGCCTAAAATTAATACAAATGAACAAAAAGAGATGTTTTGGTGTATTTTTTCTGTATTTTTATTTTTGTTTAAAAAAAACAAAAAGAAATTTTAATACAGGTTTAATAATGGCAATGTTAATGTCATTTTCAAAGCTTCGGTAATGAAAAATAAAGAATCAAATTCATATTCAGAAGTATCATTTTCAAAATAAGAATCATTTAATTTTTTAAAATGTTATTTTGGGAAGACAACTATGAGTAAAAATGACATTATGATTATATTATTATCTCTATCATTATCATATCTTTGATTATCAAGAACTTACAAAATAAAAACATTTTTATTTAAAAAACAAGCTTAATTAATTAATTTTGATGAACATTTTTTTTAAAAAAATAGAAAATTGAACTATAAGCTTGAGCTTCTAAAAATCAGACCAAAAATGGAAAAAGAATTCCATTTATTCTGAAACAAAGCTGTCATTCAATGAGTTGAAATCTCTGATTTTCATTGGATTGAAACTGATGTTTTAAATTGGGACCCACTGCAATTTGAACAATCAAACCTAATCCATAACTGCAGTGTGGCAGTGATAAGTTTTTCATTCCCCTCAATTTCAATCAATTCAATTCAACTTTTTCTTTTTTTTTTAAATAATTTCTTATGATTATTAATAATTATAATCATAATCATTATCTTGATAATTTTAATAATGCAGTTAGTTATGATTCAATAAGAATTATTATATAATTTTATAATATAATTGATTAATACATTTATAAATCATTATTTTTTACTCAAAATTTTTATTTTATTCTTAACCATTTATCATTTGTTTACCTCTAATTATTATTTAATATCCATTTTAACAATATAATTAATTATTTACTATATATATTTCTTTTGATGTCTATGAAATTATTTAAAAATCTTGCATAAAAAATGTGAATGTAAGATTTAAATAATTAATTATAAAATAATAATTACATTACTTTAAGTTACTATTAACAGAATAATTTTTATTATAGATAGAGCAATAAAAATTTTAAATTTATAAAATAATAATAATTAATTAAATTAAATTAAATTTTTTATTCATCATATATTCATATAAAAATAAAAAATAAATTTATATATTTATAAAAATTTACATTTATTATGATATTAGTAAAAGTTGGTCTGAAAATTTAAAATTAAAATTTTTTAAAAAAATTATCTCACATCAAATTGATAATTTTAAATTACTATAAAATAAGAAGGATGGGAGCAACTTACCTGCAACACATCACCAACATTAACACAGAAAGCAGTGGGGTCAGGAGAAACAGGGACCCAAACACAGTCATTTAAGGAAATCTGAAGGCCACCAACATCGTTAGATCTTAAGAGAGTTAAGATCTGAGGGTCAGAATGTTCTCCAAAGCCAACTTTAGAAGATGACGTGTCAACATCTTGATGGCAAAGAAGAGGGAAAGGTGGGTAGTGATTAAGCCTTAGAATACAGTCACTATTAACGTCTCTGATCATCTTACTAAACACTGATGTTTGTGGGACCCCTATCCCTTCTGCCAATAGATCTAATACCTCACATGCCAGCTCTCGAACTGCTTCTATGTAACTACTCACAGCAGACCTGTCACATTTTTATTTATATTTTCTTCATCGTCATCATCAACAACACAGCAACTATATTTATATATTTTTTCAATTATTAATTTTATTAATATTTCAAAAAATAAAACTATATTTTATTTTATGTATAATTTAAAAATATGTGTTTAATTTTTTTTTTATTTTTGTTTCTATGTTTGCATTATGGTGGTGTTTAGTATCCTATTAAATATTGTAAAAATATTTTTAAAATTTTTTATTTAATTGAATAAATTTTTTAATTTTTTTTTAAAAATTGTATGATAAATATTTAGAATAAAAATTGTAAAAAAATCAATTTAACTATTTATAAAAAAAATAACTTTTGTAAAAATACTTTTAGAAAGTGTTTGGAATTGTGTTTTGTAAAAACATTTTTAATAAAATTTTTTATATTTTAATTAAAAGTTCATTATTAAATTATTTTTTAAAAAAGTATGTAAATTAATATTTTTTAAAAAAATAATTTTAAAATATTAATTTAAAATGTAAATTAATATTTTTTTTAAATAATTTTAAAATATTAATTTAAAATGTAAATTAATAACAATATAAAAATTAATTATTTAAATAAAAAAATTTCTAAAAGTGCTCTTAAAATATCTAACAATCATCTCAACAAACCTTTAAACAATAAATATATAAAAAGAAGGTAAATTTGGTTGCTCTATATTTGGAAGAGTTTTTTTATTATTATTATTATTTATTTTTTTATAAAAAAATTATATATATATATATATATATATATATATTCTGATTTGATTTGATTAGACCTTGTTGATAGATCTCTCTATGACTTGTCAATATTCTTTCTTTGCTTCTTCAGAATCTGGGATACGAGTGGGGGTGCCAAATATTCATTTGTACTTTCACCTTATATTTGTTTCAAAAATAAATTATTATAATTATAAATATCACAAAATTTTAAAACAATTTTTTTTACATAATAAAAATAATTTATAATTAGATGATGTGTGGTGTTACTATGATCTATGTGTAATTTAAGTTATTAAAATTTTAAAAATAAAAAATAATTAATAACTATTAAAGTGTAAAATCTTTTTTTCTTTACATCATATTAAATTCATTCTAAATTTAAGAATTTTTTTATAAAAAAAAATAAATTTGATTTTTCTATATCAATATAATAAATAGTTTTGAGTTGAGCATTGAAAAAATAAAAACAAAAAAGCACAAATATTACTGGCTCTTATAAACCCTACACTTGTGTAAAATCTATTATTTCAAAAAAAAGGTCTTTTAATTCAAACCACATTTTAAAAAACTTTATAAGAAAATAAAAAGGTTATTTATTTCTATTTAGTCACGTGTTTTATTAATTGAAGAACATTCACATCA
>CAOJBK012712793.1:0-10573 GCA_948294925.1 Codiaeum variegatum | reverse complement strand
CTAACAGCTAGTAGGAAGTGGTCTTGATTTTTTTTGTAAGTTCCTTGATTGTAGGAACTGTCATTAGTGATCCTTATTTAGTGGGATCATGATCCCATGTTATTAGGTAGTGTTCTGATTTCTAGGAGTTTAGTTATTTAATAAGTTTAGCTATTTATTAACTTGTTCCTCTATTATGTTTTATGCAGTGTGTTTCTGTTTGAATCATCAAATAAAAGGATCACTTTATTCTTGCATTGTGTTACTTTTCATATCTTCTACTGTCTTTAAAGTTTTTTTTTTACTCTAACATGGTAGGGGGTCTAAGGTTTTGGAAGTTGCAATCAAAACAGCATATAGATGGCTGGCTTTGCAAGTCCAAGCTGATTCCTTAGCGGCCTCATCATCAACACCTGCATCACTTCGTATGGTCAAATATATGGCTTCTTCAAACTCCTCCTAGAGTTGGGGAATTTTTGTGGAGAGCGTCTCATAGCTTCCTTCTTGTCTATGTTGATTTGAAACGAAGGAGAATTGGCCTTGATGACAGCTTCCCCCATTGTTATGCACATCCTGAAATGCAGTTCCATGCACTTAAAGATAGCAATTTCAGCAAAGCATTTTGGCTGGCTTCTCCTTTGGACATACTTACTGATAGGAAGCCATGGATTGATTGTAAGGATTGGATTATGTATTGTTTTGATTATATGCAGGTTGAAGAATTTGAGATGTTTTTGATATTGTTGTGGGATCTATGGAATGGCCAGAACACTCTAGTTCATCAACCAATGCTTAATGCCCATGATGTGCTTATCCAAAGAGCACAACCTTATCTTTTGGACTATAAAGAGCGACATCAACACTCCCAAACAGCTGTGAAATGGCTTGCCAAACGGAATCCTCCACCTTAGGGGGGCATTCAAGTTGAATACAAATGTCACATTTAATTATGAAAATCAGATGGTTGGTTATGGTGTTGTGCTAAGAAATACTAATGGTAATGTTATAGCAGCATGGAGATTTCGTTGAAAAGGACCTACATGGATCCTCTTATTGCAGAAGCTAATGCCATTCTATATGAGATACAAACAGGTTTCTGAATGTTGTTATTGAAAACAACTCACTGACTATCATCTCTTCTAATCGAGTAATGCCCTAGTGTTTTTAATTTTAGAAGTACGTAAAAAATTTCAATCTTTTAGCTTTGCTTTTGTTAAGAAGGAAGGTAATATGGCAGTTCACCTTATGGCCAAGTCCTCCCTCTTGTATAATGTTCCTGAATCTGCGTTTCAGTATGCTGTTTCTGACTTGCCTTCTTCTTAGTTTCTTTTAAAAAAAAAAGTGTCTTGTGGTTGTTTTTGTTATTTGGACTTGTGGCGTTTTCTAACTATAAATTGAGTTGCCATTATAATAAAGATAATCTTGTGGGTTAGAAAATAAGCTTACTTTGTAAATGTAAAGGCATTATGTTTCAAACAATTGGAGAATTGTTTTTTTCTTAAATAAAATTGAAGAAATTTTCTATAATTTGATTTTTATTTGTTTTTAGTTCAACATCCTATGGTTTTCTTTTTCTTTATGAGATTTAATATGGCTTTCTTCTTGTAAACAAAGTAGCTGAAAAGTAAATGAAAATGAAAATGAAATTGTCAATAACAGATAGGTGGAATTTTTTTTTTTTACAGCCTGCTCAGTAATAGATCTTTACACTTCCTGCCTGTACCAAATCGTAACTAAAATCAGCTAAAAACAATCTTTGACTCAAAGCTGACTAACAGCAGACTGAGACCATTATTCATGAAGAAAGCTATTTACAGGACACGTCATCACCAACAATCTTCAGCTACAGGCCATCCTGATCTTCAATCTCCGGTGTTGGCTTCACCTGAGGCATAGGCACTCCATAACAACTTCCACCTTCCTCCATAATAGCTGCACATGCTTCATCCCCAACGGCATGGTCTCCACCATCCATTTCAGTGCTCATGATCCCATCAAAGCCAGCAGCACGTAGATCAATCCTTGGAAAGGGCAGGTAAAGGCTGTGCACCACAATCTTCAGATTACGTATCACATCAGGCACTTTAAGTCTTACATAGTTGATCCTCATCGGGTATGGTGCCGGATTGGCTCGTCCAGCAGTTGTAACCACCAGAGATTCGCCTCTTTCAAGGGATGGCAGTGTGGATCCTACTGGAAGCTTTTCCAGGTCAGCCGCTGTCAAAAATCGGTTAGGCACGATGTGAAACCTGATGCTACTGATGTAGGAGTGAGATCCAGAGAAAATGGATGCGTCATCAAGAGCAAACACCGTCATGTTGCTTAAGCTCACCAGCTCAGCATATTTCACTCTCATTGCAAGAGAGAGTATGCTAAAGCCATTATTACGGAGCCTGAGCATCGCGTCTCGCAGCATCAAGTGCATGATATCAGGTTGCGCCAGAGGTTGGTGTTGTATCTGGCGGGGCATGTGAAATGGAACCGTAAGAGAGTTCAATCTCTCCACATCACAAGAGAACTGCGAGAGCGGAGCAACATAGCCTTGGATTCCATGAACTATGATCAGACCATTATTGAACAGATCTGGATGCGTGATCTCCACGCCACCGATGAAAACCTTGACAGAAGAGGATGGTGCTGTGGAACTTTTTAAGGAGGTGGAAGTGACGGTGAGGCAACGGCCAGGACTCAGAGTTTCAATTTTCGTGCCAAAAGCTAGTTTCCGGAGATAATCGATAGTGTAAAGACCAGGAATCATATGTTCACGAAGGATATTTGGAATAGAACAAGATAAGCATGTATGGAGAGAAGAATCAGAAGGAGCAAAAAGAGTGGATGGACCAGACCAGGCAGTGGCGGAGGAGTCAGAGGAGAGAGAAGGAGCCGCCATGGACAACTCATTGAAACCGAGGTGAGAAAGGATCGGAGCAAGGAGAGCTGTGTGAGAGAAGAAAGCATTCTCGTGGAGGTCGTGTGAGATTGTAGGTGGAGAAGAAATTGGAGTCGAGTGCGGTGGCGGCTGTACTGGCGGAGAGAGAGTGGTAGTGGAAGAGGAAGTGGTGGTAGAAGCTGAGGCGGTGGCGGAGGTGAAGTTGAGAGCTGGAGTAGAATTTGCTGAGAAGATGAAAATTGAGAGGATCAAGAAAGCAAGGAGAAGATCAAGTCTCAGAGAAGTCGCCATTGGAGAGTGAGAGGAGAATTGTGATATGTGATGTGAGGAAGAAGAATGAAGGATTTTGGTCAGATATTTATAGGCGCGAATCTGTACGGTTACAGGTTTGCGAGTGTGGGATACGGGGCGTGGTTCTGGGAAAGAGAAATGGCATTCAGCGATGGTTACAGTACAGAGAGAAGAGCGTGTTGTTTCTGTTATTAGTTTTTGGCGGGAAAGTTGAAAAAATTGGGCTATTCTTGAGTGTGTGAAGCTCCTTTTGATTATCAAAATATTCGATGGCAATCAGATCTTATTAACGGCTATGATTTCTGATATCTTCTTGCTCAGCAATCAAGGACGAATAAGACTGGCTAAAAAAAAATCAATGACGAACAAAGTATGGTGTTGGTGTATGAAATTGGTTTGGCACGAAATTCTCATTAACATTTTCTCTATTTATTATGCTCTCTCTTCCTCATGAACATATGGTTATGCCTTTCATTTTCAACTTCTTGTTAAAAAGATGTAACTGCTAGCTCATATTTTTCCCCATATCTATATATTTTTTTTCATACAAAATTTTTTTCGGAGTGATATGTGACTACACATAAATTATAGCAAATTGATTTTCATCCACCAATACGAATCTCAATTATTTAATTGATTTAAACATACAAATAGTTTTTTCTTGTTCTGGAAAAAGAATCATATATTTGAATGAAAATAAAATCAAGCCCTTGACTTAGTGATAAGAAAAGGCAAATATTATAAATATAAAAAAAAAAAAAGGTGAAAAATATAAACAAATGAAATTAATTGTGAAGGAAAAAAGTTGATCAACAATCCGTGTGTAAATGTGTTTCTACATCAAAGTGGTGTTGTATTTTGCTTTCATAACTCTCATAATTATAATCTTCAACGCTTGATGGAATTTGTGGACAATGTTGTGCATTCTCAGTTGGGTGCTGTTGCAACATTGATGTAAAGCTTGGACCTTCAATATCATGCTGCCAAAATAAAATACTATGTATTATACCACAACCAAGATAATGAAAGAAATAATTTAATTGGTTTATTGAAATTTTGATGATGAAGAAGAGAGAACCTTGATTAGAGAGTAAGAGTTGGGGGGCACAAAGGCAGCAAGGAGATCAGTTGAAGACAAAGAAGAGAGTTTGATACCAAGAAGTTATGGTTTCTCCATTTGAATTATTCATTTGGTTTCCTCCAATATTGCAATCCACATTTACATTTGTACCATTAGGCGACAATGCATCATATATTGGCGTCGATGATTGATTGCTGAAATTAATAATAATAATAATAAAATAATAATAATAATAATATAATTCACACAAAAAAAAAATTCCAGCAGATCATACATAGATAAATATATACCTGATATAGCTTTGCATCAGTGTGATTTTACATCAACTACAGGCTCGGGATTAATCTGAATCTTACAAGTCTGCTAGTCACCCCCCGAACATTTAGAGATCTGACTTATTAGCTTTCGGAGTTCAAACATATGACAGAGACATCTAACTATATTAGTCATCAGCCCTACGGTCATATCACAGACTCATCAATGGTACTTTATAGCCTACCCAAACCGAACATGTGTCCCAGTTACAGGAACTCAAACTTATAAATACTCATCAAGGTACCTTATTCATGTAAGACCAAAAATATACTCAAAAAGCCGCACACATTCCATTTTTGAGAGCTCTCTCTCAACTCTTCTATAGAAATTGACTTGATCGTGGGAGGGTTTACACCGGACACCTGTCCGGCCACTCCTAACCATTTCACTGTCTTGCAAATAGACTCAATCCAACCAAAGGAGTTCCATTCAAACTCTATGGAAGTACATCAAGTATCATTTGGAGCCGTCTGTGGGGAACGTTGAGTTTCCTCACCATTTTTCTTCTCTTCTTTCTTTGAGAATCATTACATTGACGATTTTTTTTCTTCCATCATCTTCCAAAACCTGCATAAACAACTCTCAAAATGGAATTTACCCATGATGAAACCCACAATATGGAGGATAGTCCTCCATCTGCCAATACAACTCAAGCAACAAACACTCCTGTAAACACCCAGATCCCAGCATCGGTCTGGACCAACTTAGCCACCTCCCTACAAACTCTTCAAGACCTCATGGGGCAACCTCAAATGCCTAGCTCCTCAACTCCAGCCCCACAGCCTACGCTACCCCTTACAACTCCAGAATTAGTGGCTACTTTGTAGAGCCTAGTCACTAATCTTGTCCTATTACTCCCACAACTCCAACCAAATCTAACACCTAATCCACTAGCCTAAGTTGGCAACGACCCTCCTGCAGTGAGTAGAAGGTTGAATTTCAACACCCCCACTGGTGGAGAAGCAGGGAGAGCGCTACCAACTAGACCCACAAAAGGAAGAGGTGGGGTTAGATAGGTGGTAGAAGTGTCAGCCATAGAGGAAAGAGTGGGAGATGGAAGCAGAAGGCCTAGAGAGGATGAAAGAGAAGAAGCAAGAGATAAGCTCGCAGCTAGCAAAGCCAAACGGAGTAGAGGAGAAGACGACCGAAGGAGTCAATCCCACAGGGGCTCAGAAAATAGGCGAAGGCATCCTCATAGACATGAGCACTGAAAGAGGCAGATGATCTAGAAGCCTCAAGCCACCATGGCTCGAGAGTTGTGTTGAAAGAAGAAGTGAGGAGATACATGGAAGAGATGGCAAGAACCAAGCCTGACCACAGGAGAAATTTTACTCTCAACCTAAGATCCCCATTTAGTAGAAGGATCAATGAGCTTCAGATGCTTGAGAAGTTCAAACAGCCACAGATGACGAAGTATGATGGCAGTCAGGATCTGAAGGCACGTGTCCTGGAGTATAAACATTTATTGGAGTTGCAAACCACTAAAGAAGAGGCATTGTGCCAAGCTTTTTGAAGCACATTGGAAGGAGTAGCAATGAAGTGGTATGACAGTCTGCTAGAAGGAAGCATATACTCATTTTAAAGTCTAGTGAACCTATTTATAAAGAGATTCTCTACTAATATCCCAATACCTACACCTACACGATCCCTGTAGCAAGGTTCGGACGAGTTATTAAGGGACTTCATAGCCCGATTCAACAGAGAGACTTTGAAGGTGACAAACATAGATGAGCCTCGAGCAGTCGAAGCCTTGTAGAAGTGTACAACTCATCGGGACTATTTTTATGCTCTAGTATGAAGCTCTCCCAAGACACTGAATGAGGCCATGGCTATAGCGGATTCATATATTTTTATGCTTTTAGAGTTCTATAGCTCGAGTTATGATCAAAATACCGAGACAGGGTCAAACCAGCCAAAATTTCACAAATTGGACAGTAGCCTCACACGGTTGGCTGGCACGGTTGTGCCAACTCCCGTGCCAGGATACTGCCTTCCCTAAATCTTTTTTCCAGCCTCCCACAGCCTGTGCTGCCCTTGGCACGGCCGTGCCAGCGTCCGTCCACCATTTTCTCTCCATTTTCGCGCATTTTCTTCGTCTTTCAAGCCCGGACTTCAAAATAATCCTTCCTAACCTTAGATTTCAATTAATTTCTTGAAAAAAACTGAAAACACTTAGAACAAACAAATTAAACTCAATTTAATGCACAAAATCGTCAAGAAAATGGGATATATTAATGCATAATTTATTAATTATCACTTATCCTATTCATGCACCATGATAAACTGTCAATGCATACATGAAACCATTTTAACCGAAATCATATTTTTAAGCCAAAAGATGTTTTGTAAAAATTGTAAAAAACTATTTTTCATAAAATTATTTTATCAGATCACGAATCCCCGAATTCCCTTTGATTCAAGCAAAAACAACCTTTTCAATTAGGTTAGAAATATTTTTTTCTAAAATGGAGTTAAATCTAAATGGTTTCTTAATCACCATAGAAAAAATAATTTTCAGAAAGATTAGGTGGCGACTCTGTACAATTACACACTACGTGCACGACAAAGAACACATGTGGAAGCACAAATGTGGAACCCGACCACAATCCGTGACGTCATGTGCAATCCGGCCCCCAGTAGTCGATTTCCTTCGAGCCATTAGCCTTAGAGGCGCGCTGAAAGATCCCGCGGACCACTCATACAAGGCCTCACAAAGATATTCTAAATCTTGAAATACTTCTATGCCCCATATGAATCTATGCGAGAATCAGGTAAAGAAATTGATTAGAATCAAATTATTTCCAACAAGAAATGGTACAAATGTTCAGGCTAATCATTACCTTCTCAATTAGCAATTTTGAAGGCTGTAATAGTTGTTAAGAAAAGAAGAAGAGATCAACAAAAACTATTTTGATAATGTATTCTTTTCTTTTATAATGCATTTTGCCAATCGAATTGCATCTGACACTGTTTTTTGTTCAGATTTTCTAAATTAAGAGCACAAATTTTTTTTATTTGTATTATTTTATTGGACTTGTGATTTATAATAGCCAATTCATATTATTTCATAAAAAAAATTAATTACAAAAATATTATTATATAAATTTTTTTATAAAAATATTCCTTTCCAAAATTTATTTAAAATGTAATTTTCTCTTATTTTATTTATTTATTGACAATGTAATTTTCTCGTTTCTTTCCAACAAGATGGTGTCCATTTATAATCAGTAATTATGTACTATTTTGGGCTTTAAGCCCAGATATAACTCGCTACTTTCAGTCGGCGAAAAAAGAAAAAGGCGCTCTTATCCACATCCAACGATCAGAATTCTCTCCAGGCACCAATGAATCATCCTCCCAACTCAACAACTTCTCAAAACCACTCGCTCCCTCTTGAGCTAAAAAACTTGGGATAGAGCAACAAAGTTGTTAAAAACAATGGCATTCTCCGCTTTATCCATCACAGCCCCTAGAAATCCCATTACCATTCATAAACGCCTTTTCTCTTCTAAACCCACTTATTCTTTATCCCCATTTTCTTGTTTTTCTTGCTTATCACCGTCGAATTCAGTTTGTACTAGAAAGAAATCCATTTTTGATGTGGGGATTGGTATTCTAGCAGCTTCAATTCTTGCCTTTTCACCAATGGATGCTAATGCGACCCGAATTGAGTACTACGCTACTGTAGGAGAACCTTTATGTGACTTCAATTTTGTTCGCTCTGGTCTTGGTTATTGTGATATTTCTGTTGGGTCAGGTGAGGAGGCCCCATATGGTGAACTCATCAATGTGAGTCCATAACTTTAGCTATTTGAATTCTTGTTCATTTTAATTCTTGTTTATTGCTCTACAACTTTTCAATGTATCATTTTCTTCTATTTTATAGACATTAAATTCACCAGTTTCACTTAGTTTTTAAGTGCTTCGTCTGTCTCTTATTGTTCCCAGATAGAATGTGTTAAGTAGTTGTGAAATATCAAATGTCTTTTGCTAAAGACACCATGTTTGACACAGAAGTAACAAAAAATTTTATTATATATTATTGGATGATTCAAATGACAGAAAATAGTGATTTTGTATTAGTCATCGTGCTTGTTTTGCAGCAGTGAGACTTTTTCAGGTCTACGCATGATGTGAATTGTGACATCCTTCAACTTATCAGGATCGTAGCTGTTTGATAGACCATGCGATTTCAGAAATATACTTGTGTTTTTCCCCTTAATGCAGGTTCATTACACTGCAAGATTTGCTGATGGGATAGTTTTTGACAGCAGCTATAAACGTGGTAGACCTCTTACCATGCGCATTGGTGTCGGCAAGGTATGAAACCTTTTGCTTGCGTTTTAGATATTTTGTCAATAAATATTTTACAAACTATCATGTTTCTGGCTTGGGCAAAATTTGGATCAAAACTTCATAGTAGCCGCTAAAAATGCTATTCTAATAAATTATATATGTTTACTGCACTCTTGTGATTATTCATTAGTCAGACTATTTGCATGCTATATTGTTCCTAACATGTATAAATTTGGAAAATAATAAAGTAGGGTGTTCTGAAATTTCTTTTTGAAATATACTTTTGTGGTTGACATCATACAAATATGCTGAAATTTTATTCTTGAGACTTCTCTTTCTCTTGTACTTGGACAATGATCCAATGCAAATCAGGTTGCATGTGTTATTGGAATAAATTTGCATATGAGAGCATGCTTGTGAAGACAACTAATAAAAACCTACAGCTTACAATTGTAACCCATGTGACTAAGCGTTCTCCATCTAAGTTGTCTGGATAAAGTGCTGCTTGGAGCACTGGAACTGGTATCAAAAGTGACTCGGCCTAGAATGGTAAATGTGCATCGCCTACCTGATTGCTCCATAAAATGTGTATTAGCCACCCAAGTCCTCATACTGGTCTAGATCTTAAAATTTGGACGTCATGGTTAGGCCCACCTCCACCTGAATAGCTTTTGGGGAATGTGGTCAGGTTGCTCTGTCTGGATTGCTGAACCAGCGAGTTGCCTAAGTATTCTTACTCTATCTTCTTGTTACTCCTCAAGGGCAACCAAGATATTGAGTATTTTATGAAGTAACTGATAGTTATGAGAAACTGACAACAATTTCTGATGATAATCACAAGTTAAAGAAAATTGAAGCTGAATGAAACTTTTCAATGTGACTGCAGTGGTTTTGAATTTATCCCCATCATGTAGTTCCCAATCTTCAGAAGAATAAACATGAGAACAAATGGGGCATTCATTGCTATTGTTTATCTATATCGAACAACTACGCTTTATTTTATTGTCATTTGTCTAGGTCCTTAGAGGATTGGATCAGGGAATTCTTGGTGGTGAAGGAGTACCACCAATGCAAGTAGGTATGTTCTTAAGAATGAGATGAATTTTCTGATTTTTGTTATCGTGGTAATTCTTTTGCCTGAAGGAATGATCACCCTCCTAATTTTCTTTTTGCAGGTGGGAAGCGTAAGCTTCAGATTCCTCCACATTTAGCATATGGGCCAGAACCTGCAGGATGCTTTTCAGGTGAGCTTTCAATATGACTGATATTCTTAGTTCCTGATTAAGAATTTTCAAGGTATAAAACAGATTGTGCCACATAGTTAGGCTCGAGAAAGTACTTACATTCTAGTAGCACTAACTATCCTTCTGTCCTTGTATCTCTGGACCTACATTTAGGGTACTACAGCTTTCAAGCCATCCTCATATTGATTTATTTATTTATTTTGATGCTGGCTGTTGCTGTCAATTGCAATAACGACAGAAAAGTTCCACTTTGCTTCTAGACTTCACTAAGTCTGTATGCTATGTGGTCTTTGGGAACTAAACAGCTACATGAATTCAAAAAATTTATTTAGTCAATTTCTCCTTGTGCCTGAGAAGTAGTCGCATTATTGCCTTCAATTGTTATTGCAAATTAATTTGACAGTAAACACATGATATTGTTTATCCAGGTGACTGCAATATTCCCGGCAATGCAACTCTTGTGTATGATATCAATCT
>CAOJBK012712426.1:0-10683 GCA_948294925.1 Codiaeum variegatum | reverse complement strand
GTTCAACTTAATTAAAGTAACATAAAATAAATGAGTCAAAGAAAGAGGAGAAAGAACATGAATGGAAAAAGAAAATGCAGCTTCTATATGCTTTAATGTGCCTGTAAATATGAGAATGCGAGAGAAGATCAGAGAGGTTTAAGTGCTGAACCGGCTTCGACAATGTCCTTTGTCTCTCAGCTTAAAGTACTTTTATCACTAGACCGAGACATTGAAAATTCCAGAAAAAAGCTTACACAAACCAATTTCTATGTAGTATTAGTAGTAGAATTCACTCACTCACTCAAACTTGGTCCAGAAAACAAAGCATATAGTGACTACAAAAACACCTAATAATTTAAGCAGTTTGAAAATGCACTGAAATGAAAAAGAGACATCATCATCAACAACATTAATTATCTTCTTCTTGAGAGTACTCTCTAAAATCCACTTCACACACATATATCCCACATCGGAAAAACCCACCACCCTTCTACTACTATATCTCTACTACTCCTCCCAGAAGATATAAAATGTAATAAACCCTAGAGAAAAAAAACCTACCTAAAATTACTTAAAAAGATAGTTCTAGAAATCTCACAAAGTCAGCATAATCAGAAATTTATCCTCTTCTAGGGTTTCTTACCCAAAGTATGCTTATTGTTATGCATCCAAACTTTAAGCACATGCCTTTTAACTCCAGTTTCATTGCAGAACTGCTGCACTACAGCTTCATCATGTTTCTGAATTCTCCATCCCAATCTTTCAGCTAAAGCTAACATTCTTTCCTTTTGTTCTTGACTGAACTTTGTTCTAAATCTTTTTCTTGAAGATGACCCACTCCCAAATAATCCTCCACCGATTCCACTTGGGTTTGACACATCTTCTTGATCTTCTCTACTCTGTCCTCCGCCTGACGTTGACGGCAATGCTAATGGCCGTTGTTGCGGTGGTCCTACATGTAAGTATCCAGCTGGTGTCCTATAATATGGAGTAAATTGTGGGACACCAAGTGGATGTGGGTGTGCATGTAAAAGAATTTCTCCTCCACCACCGTGAGTGGTGGTGGTTGTTGAGTCTTGTGTTTCTTTGCGGTGGAAATTTCTATGACAGTTACAAGCTGCACATTTAAGCGAGTCAATTGTACCTTCTGTTCCAGCTGCTATAAACTCTCCACATCCGTCCACCGCATGAGCACCGATTCCCACCGCGTGGTTCTTTAAACACTCTCTGTATCTTGGTTTGGTTAATTGACCCGACCCGGTTCCAGCTTGTTCATTTCCTGAACTCGTCATTTTGACTCGGGATGAATTACCTAACGAGTCGTAACTCGATGGTAACCCCATTTCTTCTTCCTCCTCATGCTCCTCTTCCTGATCCTCAAACTCCATCACCTTGTATTAAAAAAATTTATTATTTTCTTTGTATCAAAAGTAAACTCAAAAATAAAAAAAAATAAAAAAGAAAAATAAAGATGAGCTAATCACTTGGTTGGAAGAGGATTAAGGAGATAAGAAGGATTGAGAGGATGTGGACATGAATTTTTTTTCACTCTGCAAAAGGGTAAGTGTTTTTTCTTCTAACTTCTCTCTTCATATACTTTTTTCCCTTTTTTTTTTTAAATCCCACTTTTTCCGTTCTCCAAATTTCTACTCAATTTATCCTTTTTCAACCGGTTATAACCGGTGAACCTATGTTTTTCACCGCGCCGTAAAAGTGGAATTTTACTGTTCTGGCTGTCAACATATGGCGGAGTAAAAAGAGGAATTTTACTGTTCAGAACAACATGAGGTGGAGTGGGAGGACCTGCTGGTACAGTCTGCACTGATAAAAAGATAAAGAAATGGGAATCTAACGTCCACGCGCTTGTTTACACTGAAATCTATTATTCATATTTTTTTCAGATTTCAGGTCCATTTTTTTAAAAAAAATAAAAAATCGTGTGCTTCTACGTAACTCCGTACTCTGTAATTAGCGGGACAGGCGGGATGTAGGGTCTAACACTCTTACTTAGAAATCATAGGTGGCGCGTGAGACGGCGAGTGAAAACTCAAGTTATTTGTCTTGAGAGCATACTAAGAGTATGAGTGTGTGTTGGCGTGATTAAGGATTAGGACACGGAATTACTTGGGAAAAATTAAATTGTCGGCATTTAAGGCAGCTGCCTACATGCGCTCACTTCGGACATAAGTGGCGCGCGTTTGGAGTCAACTAGCATTTAATATTAGCCTGTCCGTGGAAGTAACAAAGCAAGGAAGATTGATAAACGAAACGGTTCCTAACAATACTCTCATTGTCATTCGCGTGCTTACACACTCTTAACATTTTTTGATAAATTTTTATAATTTTTATTATTATTTTTTTTGCCAAAGTTTCACAATTTTTATTTAAGATGGCGTTGAAACAAATTTTAAATTGAAACTGTCTAAAAACAAATTCTTGAATTTGAAGAGTAAGAATATCTCCACTTCACCTTTAAAATGTTACATCCCCTTGCTTAGTGTGAATGAATTATTTATTAGCAAATCTAAATTCATATGTTTAATTTAATTTTTTTAAGAAGATCAAATTTTATTTATAAGAACGTCAGATATAACAATTCTCCTAATACAAGCTGGAACAGAAAACAAAATAATAAAACAAGTTTTAGAATGAAAATTCTTTGCAAAAATATTAACAGGGTCATTCACTTGACGCCTCACAACTCTAATAAAGAAATTTCTATTTTGTAAAAATAAACGACAATTGTCTAACAAAAAAACAAACTCAGAAATATCTCTAATAAAAGTTGAATAAAAAGAATCAACAACTACTTTTGCATCTAATTCAAATACCATTTCTTGATATTGAAAGGAGCCATCCATTTAAGAGCTTCAAGTAAACTTTGGCATTCCACTTCTTTTACTGAACCCACATGATAACACGAAACCATTTTGCAAGCTATAATTTGTCCTTTATCCCCTCGAAGAATAATACCAATACTAACCTTTCAAGTTTGAGGAAAGAAACTAGCATCAACATTGTATTTATATTTACCTATATGGGGATGACTCTACTAGATAATTGAAGAATCATTGTTGCCTACCTTTGATATTCTCAATTGATGAAAATTGTGAGCAAAATTTTGATAACCAGCAGCAGGAAAATGGTGCAGCACCTAACGAACAATAGCATTGGATGATGACAACATCTGATTTGCAACAACAGCATGTATAAACGACACCATCTGATCCATAACAACAATAGATTGAGGCGTGACCTGACTTGAAGCAACAGAGGGTGAAAACGATGCTGCCTGGACTTGTTGCCATTAGCACAAAAACAACATTGCTTGGTACATAGCAGCATAAATCTCTGGTTCATTCTTATCCCAAAGTTTTTCATTACGTAAATTCCAAATTGTCCAACAGTATAAGCCCATACAACAAACTTGATCTTCCCTAGCATTTCCAATAAATTCTTGTAACCATGAACTAAACATCTCTTGTCCATCAAACACACTTGAAACATGAAACAGTGACCTGCAATTTTCAGCCAATGAGCAATAATGAAAAAAGTGATTAGTATCCTCCATATCAAGCCCACAACAAGCACAACCTATTGAAGCCTCCATACCTTTCTCTCTCAACCTCCATCTAATGGGAAGAATATTGTGACAGAGTACGATATCTTTGGAGGTAATCTAAGATTCCAACACTACAAGAAAACAAGCGTTTTGCGACGCAATTTTGTGACGTAATTAATTGCATCACAAATTAGAGACGCACTAATGCAGTTTTGTGACGACATTGTTATGCACATAATCAGAGAAAAAAAATCACAAAATGAATTGATTGTTTAATGACGACTTTGTGACGCCAATAATGCGTCACAAACTTTGCAACGCCATTAATTTATCTTTGGATTGTCGTGAAATTGGTGGACCAACTCACCAAGTTTCCACTAAAGAGTAATGACGAAATAGTGACATATTAATTACATCGCAAATATTGTGATGCATTATCTGCGTCACAAAGTCAGCATTAAAATAATAAGTGGAAATTGAAATTTTGGTGCCAAATTATAGCAAGTGAAATAATTGGGGAAATGGTGTTGTTTTGGTTTTGTGATGCAATAAAGACATCACAAAGGAGTCTCAAACCTTTTAATATATAAGCCACTTTCTTCATCTTCATGCATGTATTTTCGAATTGAAATTTTTGTGTCAAATTATAGTTGGTAAATTAATTGGAAAACTAATAAAGGCGTCTCAAATCTTTTAATATATAAGCCACTTTCTTCATCTTTAATCAGAAAATCCCTAATTCTTAAACCCTCCACATCTCCTCCAAATACTGTTTCCTTCAAACTTAGTCACAATGTCTCCTCCGAATACCATTTCCTCCAAACCCTGTCACAGTGTCTCCTCTGAACATCGTTTCCTCCAAACCCGTCACAGTGTTTCCTCAACAGGAGTCTCTTTATCTCCCGTTCTCTGACCTCCAAGCATTCTCTCTCTCTCTCTGTTCTCCGATGACCACCATTTGAGAAAGATCTTGGTGACCAGTTCCCTAAAGGCGAGCAATACTTTGGTTTTGAAAATTTTTGAAATACTTGCTACTATAACAACATTTTACAGGGTTATGTTTTGCTAATTAATCTCTCAAATTTTTTTATTCAAGTTGTTATTTATCTTTTTTGTACTAATGGTATGGTTTCGTTTTATCATATCATTTTAAGCATTTTTAATTTGTGAGTGGTTTTATCAGATTAATGTCTGTAATTGATTAATTATGGTTTAGTATAAAATTAATGAGTGGTTTGAGATTATTGTAATTGTATTGTTACTCTTAAGTGTTCAAGCTTACAATGTAATATTAGCAATCAAATTGTTTAAATTAGATTTATAGGTTTTAGTTGGAATCTAGTCTACATTTTTCAAACTATTGATCCCTTCTGGTTTTCTATTTGTGTTTCAGGCACTTTATTTTGTGTACCATTTCGAGAACAATTACTAGATTAACATGCAAATAATAAAAGTAATGGGGATGTTGAAGAGAATCTTTTGACATGCTTGGCAAACTTATTTGCACAATAACGTGGATCTGGTTCTTTGCATGAATAAAGTTTTTGAAAGTTGTGTTCAAGGTATGTTTGATGATTAATTTGTGTGCAACTTCATATTAAGATGTGTTTTGAAAGCTCTAAGTTCTTGTTTGATGATTAAAATCTTTATGTATAGTGCGTACCTTTTTTATTTTAAATTCTATTGTGCATATATAAAGTTACACTCTTTCATTCACAAGCTTTACACCCCTTTTTAGATCCTTACAATGTCTCAAATAAGGTAAAACACTAGCAACATCAAATTTCACCTTTGTTTGGCAATCATAAGCTTTAGGAAAGTGAAAGCAAATTTCCATTAACAAATCTTTTCTACAAGGAGGATCTCGTATCGTTTTACCATTCATTTTGTAAAGAATCCATGGTTTTAATCCTCCTAAACCTTGAGCTACTTACCCAAAAGTAGACTTACCGCTAGTTACCAACACATCATTCAAACATAGTAAATATATTTCAGCCCATGCTTCCATGTTATGCAGATTATCCCCAAAATGTTGATTTTCTTCATGACTTGCTTGATAAACTCCGATCACTTCACCTGTTACTGTTGCTTGACTCCAATACTTTTCACTTAAGGTTCCATAGAATGTAAACTTGTTATTAAAACAACTTTTAATGTGGATTGGCCCACTATATTATAAAAGCCCTATTTAAATTTTGTTCAATCTAATGATGGATTTTCCCTTCTTCTACTTTGTTAATCACTATTGTTTTTAAGGTCAATTTTAATGATAGACCATTTTGAATCTTTGATTTAGTTAAGTTGATTAGAGTGTTGGGATTTCAATACAAATTTTAAATTCTAATCACTATTATGCCTATTTCAATTGAAATGAAAAGAAAAATGATTTGTGAATCATTGCACATACTAAATTATGTGTATTAGTATGTTTATTATGAGATATTTCTTTTATAGACAATATGACTTTAGAAGAAAGTTTTAAAATAATAATAAATAAAAGAAGAAAAAGACATTAATACTACCTTTTTAAGTAGGGTTGAATCTAAACACTAAAAAGGATGACATTTTGAACTTTAAAAGCAAACACCAATTCAACTATAAATTAATAAATTTGTTTAGTTCAGCTTGGTTAGTTCACTTTGCCTTTTTTTTTTTTTTAATTCAACTCTTGTTTGAAAATTCCATAATAATAACCCTTTTTATTCTTTAATTTTTTTTGAAACAAATAAATAAATTAATTAAATTAGATTCCCAGTATAAAATACATAGGCATGGACCTCCATAGTTCAATTAATTTATTTTAAAAGTGATTAATAAAAAAAAGAAAAATTAGGTAAAGTTAATGATAATTAATTTTTTTAAAAAAGTGATTAATAAAAAAAAAGAAAATTAGGGTTGGCCTACTTAGGCTATTACTAATTATTTATTTTATTTATTATTAATACATATTTGTTTCTTTAGAAGAAACAACAAAATCAAGTAAACTAGACAATGTAAAGAAACAATTTATACATATTTTTCACTAATTGTTTTTTTTTATCACACATCACAATAAATATACATATTACAATAGAATAAATTTTTGTAATTGTTATACTCGTATTGTGTTATTATTTATGATGTGTAATCCTTTGAGATGTTGTAAAGATTATTTTAACTTATGTTTCACAGTTTTTTCAAGGAGAAAAGTCCTATTTATATGGGAGAATCTGTCGAAATTTCAGTAGAATTTTTCCTTAATTTTAACTTCACAAATTTTATTATCTTATAAATATATAGGATAAACCTTGGATACTCTTTTGGTGTCATTTTCATTGGACGATGAGATGACATCGAATTGTCCAGAGTTTAGTTACATCATTGTCTATACGGCTTGTTGTATATCGATTTATTTTTTGTGGTTCAATGAAATTTTGGCTCAGCATCTCGCTACGTTCTCTTGGTGCACAAACTGGAAATGTTTCTCAACATTTTTTGAGTTGGTGCACTTGGAGAACCATAGCGAGATGCTGTCGAAATTTCATTGAACTGTATAAAATAGATTGATACAGTAAGGGTCATATTGCGATGTGTAGCAGAATGAGTTAGGGTTAAACCCTGTAGGTAAGGAGATATAAGGAGTTAGAATTAGATTCCAAAAATTAATTTTCCAATTAACTAAAAATATAATATACTTTGATTTGTTCCAGCATTCAACATATGGATTGTTCGTGGATGTATGTTAGGCGTTTGGGTGGATTTCTAAATCCTGACTACGTAAAAGGTGTAGAAGAGTTCATTAATTTTGCTTGTAGTCAGACAGATTTTATGGATGGACCGAGAATCAAGTGTCTGTATACTTTGACTTGGCATCGAAATTAGCATGCCTATTAAGCTAACACCGTTAGAAGATGTACCTGTTGAGGTACAACGATAGGCTTATATTAAGTCTTTCCAAGAGATGTCAGACATGTGTAGGATCTATGGGCTTGGAATTAGTGGTATACAGTACTTCAGCCAGCCCGACTCTATATAGGAGGTCCCTCCTAGCACTACGATTGATCAGTCAGTGCCTGAGCAAATGCTTGCATACTAAATAGAGACTATGCTAGTGCAGGTGCTAGATATCATTGCACAAAGAGGAGATGTAGTAGTTGGGGTTCGTGAGCGGCGACATCACTATCATCAGCAGCATACTCCTTCAGCAGACCCCACAGTTGTAGCCGATCCACTAGCCCCAATCACGACCCCTAAAGTGCATGTCGATCAAGCATCCTCTTTTGATGTTGCAACCCCTAATGATCGAGCATCCATATGGATCACATTGATGATACCATGCATACTCCTGATTCAGTTCAGGAGTAATTATGTTTTAGAGATGTTTGTTATGTTTGAATGTTATATGATATTATATTTTACTTTTATTCACTTATGCATGATTTCTTTACTATACGATAGATATATAAATTTTAATATAATCTATATTTCCAAGTATTAATAAGTGTTATCATTGTTTATAAGTATTATTGTTATTACATTAATATGTATAATTGGTATTATTTAAAAATTAAAAAAAACATACATTTTCTTTTTTTTAATGCAATTTATTGGTCGCTAAGTCATCATAAAACCCAACAACCAGACTTAGTGACGCAATTAATGCACCTCTAATTTGCGACCAATTAATTGTATCGCTGACTATAAATAATTGCATCTCAAGACTTTATTATAAATTGTCACCAAGAGAATGATTTTTGGCGGGCACTTAGTGATGCAAAATATTATGTTAGTGACGGAAAATTGTGTCGCTAATTTGTGAAGCAATAAAAATGGCATCCCTAAATTTAATTTTGCGACAAAGGTATCTCGAACGCAATTTTTTCATCGCAATGACATCCCTAAACTGGATTAGTAACGCAATAAAGCAATTTTGTGATGCAAAAACTACATAACAAAATGCTTATTTTCTTGTAGTGCAAAGCCTTCTCCGTCACTCTCTCACATCCCCACTATTGTCAAGCTTACAAAACTCCCTCACTGCCATATAACTAGATTTGCTAGAGTAAATCTCTGTCTTTGTATAGTGCCAAATAATTCTATCTAGTTTTCTACCACTGCAAATATGCATTCCTAAAACCTTACTCACCTTTGCTTCACTCAAAATTCCCACTAGAAAATTTTTATCCCATTCCCCTTTATCCTAACCAATAAGCTCACTTACCTTCAAATCCTCCAACCCCTCAATCTTATTGCTCTCAACTCTATAAAAAGGATTCTCCCTCACTAAAGGATCATCCTAAACCTTAATACTATCACCATCCCCTAATCTCCCTCTATCGCCTAACAAAAGTACATTTTAGCTATCAGAATACTTCTCTAGATATAGCTAGGATTATTACCCAACCTAGCTTGCAAAAAACTACCCTGAGGAAAATATTCATCTGCGTAAACCTGGGAAACTAGAGAATCAGGATTATCTAAAAGATGCCAACAATGTTTAGCTAATAATACAAGATTAAAGGCTTGCATATCTCTAAAACCTAAGCGGCAACCCCCCCCCTCATCTTTCTTTTTAAATAGCTTGGACTAACAAAATCAATGAACCTTCTTATGACTTTCTAAATCCAAACCCCACCAAAATGCATTCAACATATGTTCAAGTTCCTCACACACCTTCTTAGGCAATAAGAACACGCTCATACATTATGTGGGAATAGCTTGGGCTATAAACTTAATGAGAATAGCCCTCCCCGCCCTAGACAAAAGCTTATTCTTCCAACCCTTAATTTTATCCCATAACCTATCTTTAAGAAACCTAAAAAGAACTTTTTTGGACTGCCTAACTAAAGAAGGTAATCCTAGATCTCTACCCATATCCAAGCTATTATAAATTCCCATAATTCCTTTAATTTCATTCTATTTGTCCACCTTAATATTAGAACTAAACATTATACTAGACTTACTAAAGTTAAGTGCTTGACCCGAGACCAACTCATAATTTTTCAAAATAACTTTGCCAGGCTCCCCCCTACTCTAAAGAACAAAAAAGAATCAACAAACAATAAATATGTCACTCTAGACCCTTTCTGACTCACTCTACACCCCTGAACCTCATCATTCCTCTTAACTCTATTAATCATATAAGAAAGTCACTCAACACATAACATAAAAAGATAAGGCGAAAGAGGGTTGCCTTGCCTTAAACCCCTCGTAGGCTTAATATGACCTAATTCCTCCCTATTGACCAAAACATTATATTCAATAGAAGTGACACACAACATAACCCACCCAATCCACTGGTCACAAAAACCCATCTCCTTCACAATCCTCTAAAAAAAATACCCAATCTACCCTATCACATGATTTACTAAAGTCCAATTTTAAAGCAACCGCTCCCTTTCTCCCTCTTGTTTTTCTTTTCAAACTATAAAACATCTCCCCTACCACTATAATATTGTCAGAGATAATTCTTCCAGGGAAAAGAATAGACTGCTTTTCAGCAATGAGTTCAGGTAAGACAATTTTCAGATGATTAGCAAGGACTTTGGATATTATTTTATACAAAACATTACATAAATAAATAGGACGGTAGTCCCTCCTATCAAGAGGATCATGTTTTTTTTCTTTAGAATTTAAACTATAAGGGTATTGTTAAGAGATAAAGGAAAATAATTTGAGGAATGCCAAGGCATAATAGCATGATAAATGTCCTTGCCTAAAAAGTACCAATTTTTCTAAAAGAACCCGGGACTGAGACCATTTGGGCTAGCTGCTTTGTCACTATGCCTTTGTTACACTGCAACCGTGAACTCCTCAAAAGAAAACAGCCTATAAGTTTCCCATTATCATCCTCTGAAACATGCCTTTGAAGCTCCACCGAAATATCCAAATTAACTTCCCCCTCACTTTCAAATAGATTTTGAAAATAATAGAGTGCAACCTTTTGATTTTTAGTCTCTTCCCCTACCTGAATCCCCTCCTCATTCTATAAAAAATTAATTCTATTGATTTTTGATAATTGACAAATTATGCATTATTGTACCCCATTTTCTTGACAATTTTGTGCTTTAAATTGAGTTTGATATGTTTGTTCTAAGTGTTTTCAGTTGTTTTCAAGAAATAAATTGGAATCCAAGGTTAGGAAGAATTATTTTGAAGTC
>CAOJBK012712188.1:0-10466 GCA_948294925.1 Codiaeum variegatum | reverse complement strand
AATCCACTTGGCTTTTGACTTATTGGAGCGTGATATTATCACTATTCCAATTTCTTTTTTCGCCTAATAAAAAAATAGACCTTTATTTAGAAAAAAACAAAGAAGTAAATTTAAAAAAAAAATCTACAAATTAGAATATTTGTAATTCTGCTTTTATTATTACAACCGTTTCAAAACTATTTTAAAAAATCATTAATAAATAATAATAATTATTATACTTTAATTTACCATAATTTCTCTTCATTCTCTAAAAATTTAAACTTTCCCTCTCTTCTATTTTTGTCTTTTTCTCTCTGCAGTGTAAAGCAATTCATCAAACGCTCCAATTCCATCAAAATGTCTTCCAAAAGCGATTTTCAGGAATTTCAATTCACAGGTTCTCTCTATTTATCTCTCTCCCTAATGAAAAAATAAAGTAAAAATCAAATCTTTCTGTCTTTCTCTTTGAATTGATTCAAAGACTTTAAAGAATTGGGTTTGTGATTTTATTGCTTTATTGATAGTTGAATTTCATATTGTTTCAAAAAAACCATTTCTTAAATTGTTTAAACCTAAAGAATTTATGGAAAAGTTTATTTTTTTATTTTGATAGAGACAATTCTTATATGGAAAGGGTTTCTGTCTCCAAAACCCATTTTAAATTTTTGGAATTTTTTTCTGTTTTTACAATTCATTTACAGTATTTGAATTGAGTTTTTGCTTCATTTTAGATTACCCTTTTGTATTTTACTGTCAAAGTTTGATCCTTTATCAATTAAATTTGGGGAAATTTCAGATAGGAGAAAGAAGGTTGATTTTAAGTTGGTTGAGACTGTGAATCCTCAACAAATGGAGAATGTTCTAGATTCTTCACAATCTGAATCAATTTTCGATTTGCGCAAGAGTTTGGCATGGGATAGTGCCTTTTTCACAAGTCCAGGTTTTATTTATGATTCAAAAAACATTACTTTATCGCTTGTTTTACCGATTCCAACTTCATTTTGATGTGCTTTTTACTTGCTCAGGTGTTCTTGATCCAGAAGAGTTGTTTGAGACTCTTAATTTTCGAATAAGGGATAATGAAGAAGACGCAAATGGGGGTAAAGAATCGAAATCTTTACTCTCCGAATCCATAATGGCACCAAGAACAAGCGTGGTTAGTAATAATTTACGCAAAAGTTTAGCGTGGGATAGCGCCTTTTTTACGAGTGCAGGTATGTTTTGAATGATTGAGAAGTCTTCTAATGGGGATTTTCATGGTTAGTTTACTTTTTCATTTTTTGGTCTTAGGAGTTCTAGATGCCGAGGAATTATCTATCTTAAATAGAGGATTCAAAGTGCCTGAAGTGAATAAGTTTCCGGCGTTTGATGGAGAAATTTGGAGGTCTGCTGAATCAAATTCTACCATTACTAGCGACGGTTACTCTCTTGCTAGCCTTGAAATTGATCTGTTTGATGATATAAAAGCGTCTATTTATAAGTCGCTAAATGTTTCGTCTAATGGGGAAACATCAACTTGTAAATTGAAAAGCGAAAAAGGACTGAAAAATGGCTGTGGTGAGTTATTTTTGTTTTGGTAAATAAGTTCACTTGCGGTATATGTCATATTTGCTGTTATTTATGCTGATTTTCATGTGCTGCATTCATCTCTTTTTCAGCTTCAAAGATATCGAACGGTTCATCTCGAGCAAGGGTAAGTTTTTCGTTTTTTTTCACTTATTATAATTAATATGCATTCTAATTTTATCGGTTCTGTAGCTGCATCATTCTTGATTGAGAAAAGCAGTAGTGCTTTGAGTTTGTGTTTTGATGCATTAATGACTATGAAGCGCGGACATTTCGTTGACTTGGCATGTCTCTGTTTCGGAAACTCGGAAACCCACCTATCCTTATTTTTTGAAAATATCATTTTCCCGCAACCCATGTCCCTGTTTCGGAAACTCGGAAACCCCTGTGTCCTTTCCTATATTTTTTGAAAATGCCATTTTTCCGTGACCCGTATCCCGTTTCTCGTGTCCGTGCTACATAGATTAGTGATGATGAGTTCCCAGTATTATATAATGAGAGTAATACTTTTGAGCATGTTAGAACTAACACCAATTACAGGCTGATCAGAAAAAGAATGCGGCTTTGATTGGAGAAACCAAACCATTGTTGTCTGTTAAGCCACCAAAGATATCTGGCCGTGCTAGCAATTCACCGATAGTTCCTAGCAAAAGGGCTTCTTTGAGTGCAAACCATCCTAGAATGGATGACAAAGCACCAAAATCTGCCTCCGGTAAAGATCCTAAAAGTATGGAAATGTCAAAGAAAATGTGTTTGCGGGAGTCGTGCAGTACTATTCCCAGTTCAAAATCACCTTCTTCAGTTTTGCCTGCTGCTGCAAATCAGTTTGCAGGATTTTGTTATGCTTCGGCTGATTTTACAGGAAAGCCAAACCCGTTAAGACGAACAACTGATTGTTCATCTGGTTTGAGTTCAAGGCTTAGAACTCCTTTGAAATTTTCAGTTGGAAGCAAAACTGAATTGGTGAATTCTAGTGATTCTATATGTTTATTGTCTACACCCAAATCGGCTTATATGTCACCGGTTAGCTCCATTGATGGATGGTCAACAGATTCATCATCAATATCTATCAAGCAAAGATTGAATAGCTCTGCTGCCTCTAAAGCATCAGATTCTGAAAGACATCATTATGGACAACAATGGTCGGGCCATGAAATTCATGAAACCAAGTTCATCAACGATATCCCGATATGTACTAGTCCTGTTCCTGTCAATGTTTCAAGAAAGCTGAGACCTTCCGGTCTTCGAATGCCATCCCCGAAAATAGGATTTTTTGATACAGTGAGTTCTCTATATTCATTTCCTGGTAAATGGATATTCATTATTATGTTAAGAATTTTTCTGTTTACAGGAAAATTCTGCTGGGATAGCTCAAAATGGAGGTCTGAAGTTTCAGTCTGGAAATTCCAAGAATAAGAGTGGTACTAGCAATGTGAATGTATCTGCAAATAGAACAAGAAGATGCAACAAGGATCGGTTTGCCAGAACTTCAACAGGAGTTTTGAATAAAACAGGCTTGAAAAAACAGCCTGTGACTGCATGTGGAGATCTCAAGCTGCAATTTCCTGAAGATAACAAGGAAAATATAGGTAGTTTGGCCAACCAAGTTGATGATCTTAGTCGACGAATCGGTGGCATTAATTTGAGCATCAATCATAAGAAATGAGAGATTCTTCTTCATAGTTTGCTATCTACATTGTTTATATAGTTTTTTTGGATTGGTATCTTCATCTTTGAAGAGTGTTTCTTTCAATGTGTGTGGAGTTTAATGAAAAATTTTCATAGTTTATCAAAGTAATATTACCATTTGATATTAAATCCTTAATAAATCAATAATTCTATAAATTAAGAATTAAAATGATATAATGAAATATTATTAAATAAATTTTTAATGTATTTATAATAAAATATATTAAGATATAAGAAATCCATTTACAGTATACTAAACACCAAGTGTTGGATCAAATTACACAGTACAAAAATACATAACTTGTCTTCTCTCAAAACTTGTCTTCTTTGAAAAAGCGATTGAGCTCCCCGTCCGGTAAACCGCCGGAAGCTCAAATCGCTGGCAGGAGTACCTTCATTGTAACATTCTCCTTTTTCAAATGTCCACATCATTCATAAATTTAATAATTTATAATTTTAATATTTAATGATACTAGTCCATGAAATATGAGTTTTTCAATAAGCTAGTTTACAACACACCAACAATACCAGCTTATAATTTCTCAAGACAAAAATATAAAACTAAACATATGGATAGTCATAGTGGTTCACAAATTTCTGTATTACATAATGCTCAATATCATTCAGGTGAAATAGAGAATGGATCAAAACATATATTATGTAGAAAAGACTCCACGCAAATCTAAGATCTAGGCTTTTCCTTCTTCTCTTTAAAAAGAGCCAGAAGTGAAACACCAGACACCTTCACAACCTTGAACCTTACTCCAGGAATATCTCCTACGGCATGCCCCTTTCGTCCAAATCCAGCAATCAAAACTTCATCCTGCAACCATCAACCATTCATAAACCCAAGAACAAAAGAGGATTCAACAAGAAATTACTGAGACTTGCGCATTCGAAGCCATCTACCACTTTATAAAAAATGAAAATACAAAGAACATTTGCAGGCAACATATGTAGATAACTCATAAATGAGCTTTTTCTTTTTGCCAAAAATACATGAATAAAGATACAAATCAAAATTTCATTTTGAAATGACAACGAAATTTGTGAGTAATCACTGAGGATATACTGTTTCAAGCGATTTTTGAGTTTCTTTAGAGCTTAGGCCTATAGGAATTTCAAGTAATTTCTAGAGAAATTTTCAATCACTATAATCATGCAATACTTACATTCTCTTCAATGAAGTTTAAGCAACCATCATTGGGCACAAAGGCAGCAATTTTCTTCCCATTCTTTATCAATTGAACACGAGCACATTTTCTGATAGCAGAATTTGGCTGCTTAGCTTCAATCCCACTGCATTAGCCAGGTAGAAAATATTACCTAAGCATGTTAAACAATGCAACACTAATTGAAAAATAACGACGAGAAATAGTCTTACATCTTCTCTAGAACAATGCCTTTGGCATGTGATGACCCTTGAAATGGCTTCTTCCATTCATTCCCAAGATTAGCCTTCTTGTAAGCCTTATCAGCCCACCTCTGTTCTCTTCGATGATTTCTCATCTTACGACCAGCTCTCATTCCGCGTGTTTTCCTGCATATTTTATTCAAATTTAATCAGATTTTTTGAAAAAAAAAAATCCAACTATAAAAAAAAGCCATACCGGAAGCTCACTTTGATAACAATTTTAGAATAACTATGGTTGAAATTTTCACATAGCTAACAAACTTAGTCATACTAAATAAGATTAATTTTGTCTCTAGTTTCAAGCATTCAAATTTGAAGGCGGGCCTTAGCGCAACGGTGTATGCGCTGACTTTCCGTCTCCAGGTCCAAGGTTCGAGCCCTGGAAACGGCCTTGGGAAATGCCGCGTACACATAGGGTCTCCTTCCTGTCTTAGTGTGGGAGCCTTCTGACACTGGAGTCCACTTTTAGTCATGTCAAAAATTAACCCAAAAAAATAATCACATACCTTGCAAGCAATCACAATTCTCAGCCTCTTTACGAACAACATCAAGAACAGAATCAATCAATTCAGCTCCTTCAGTGTAATGACCTTTAGCCCAATTATTTCCAGCTCCATTTTGTCCAAAAACAAAGTTATCAGGTCTAAATATTTGACCATAAGGACCAGTTCTCAAGCTATCCATAGTCCCTGGTTCAAGGTCCATAAGCACAGCTCTTGGCACATATCTACCACCACTTGCCTCATTGTAATAAACATTAACTCTCTCAAGTTGAACTTCAGTGTTGCCACTGTACTTCCCAGTTGGATCAATTCCATGTTCTTCACACACTACTTCCCAAAATTTTCCTCCTATTTGATTCCCACATTGACCTGCTTGAATATGGAGAATTTCTCTCATTATTATTACTTCTTTTTTTTTTTTTTAAGAGGAGAGCAATTGGGCAAAGAAAAATGAGGTGGTGGAGGGTTTTTGTAGTGGCTAGAGATTTTTTTTTTGATAAATAGTTGCTAGAGATATCATAGATTGAAACTTTGATATTATTATTAGTAGTAGTATTATGAGGTGGAGGACATGTCTATTTTCCAATAATTGTTATGAGCTGGATTTGAAAGATTCTTCGGCTTTATTATTCAATCTAAACCACCAACCAAACCTTTATTACTAAAATTTTCAAATAGGCTTAATAATCTAAAATACCTAAGTATTGGGTGAATCACCTAAATTCTTGCATCTAACTAGTGGTATTAAAGCCAAAGTTCAAAATGTCTATTGTTTCTCAATTTGATATTGAGAGGCTTGATGGTAAGATTAACTTCAGCATCCAGAGGATCCAGATGAAAGTCATTCTCACTCAAAATGGATTCAATAAGGCTTTAAATGAGAAATGTAATATTCTCGATTCAATGATTAATGATCAATGGGGCGAGTTGGATAGAAAGGTGTTCTCATAATTGAACTCTATTTGTCCAAATAGGTGCTTCGCGAGGTTGTTTATAAGACTAGCGTTGTAGGATTTTGGCTTAAGTCTCTCTACACGACAAAAGCATAGTGAACAAGCTCCGTCTCGAAGAGAATTTGTATGTGCTCCACGTGGTTAAAGGTACCGGCATTTAATTTCATTTTAATAAATTTATTTTAATTGATATTGATCTAGAAATTTAGATGTTAAAATTGATGATGAGGACAAGGTTGTTTTATATTTTATTAGTTGCCTCTTTACCATCTACCTATAAACACTTTAAAAAAATTATTTTATATGAGAATAATAATACATTTTCTTTTAAGATGTCACCTCTAGCTTGTTGTCTAAAGAAAAATTTGACTTTGATGTTTATCCTAAAGATAAATTCAACGGTTTGTCAATTAGAAGTAGATCAATTTAAAAAAAGGGAGCAATAATAATAAAAACAAATTTAGATAAAAATCTAGGAGACAATTTTAATATGATCTATCGTTATTGTAAGACACTCGAATATTAAATTTTTGACTATTATAAGTTTATGAATAAGAAAGAAAGAGATGAAAAAGGAAAAAAAACCTCAGAAAGCCACAGTTAAAGCTAGTGTTGTTGAATATGAATCTAAAGATAATGTTTTATTAGTTTCTTTTACGCAAAAAAGGAGTAAGACTGGGAGGATTATAGATTTTCTTGTAGCTATCAGATGTACCCTTATAGAGATTGGTTTGCCACATACCAGTGGATCATTGTGTTCTCTTAATGGGCAATGATGACAAATGCAAGGTGTTGTATCAAGACATTGACAAATATGCATCATATCCCTTATTTAAAATGCAACCTCCTATTTCCTTGAGCACTCTTGAGTCTGTTAGGTACAAGTATTCAGGCATAGGTGAAGTATCAATAGTGTCCAAAGGTGCTCTAGTCCTCCTGAAAGGTAAAAGGCATGATGACCTATATTTCATATAATGATCTCACTAAATTATGGCATATCTACCTAGGCTATATGAGTGAGAAGAGTATGAATTCGCTAAGCAAGAGAGGTCTTATCGGAAGTGATATGGGTAAGTTTGAGTTTTGTGAAAACTGTGTATTTGGGAAGCAAAAAAGGGTTAGCTTCTCCACTGCAACACACTATACACAAGGAATCCTTGATTATATCCATTCAGATCTTTTAGGAACTTCTAAAGTTCCCTCTTTTGAGTATAAACGGTATATGATGACCTTGATTAATGACTTCTTTTAAAAAGTTTGGGTTTATTTTCTACCCACTTTTAAGAAGTGGAAAGTCCTTGTTAAAAACTAGACCAAGAAGAAAGCAAAGAAGCTTAAAATTGGCAATGGTTTAGAATTATGTAAATTAGATTTTAATGAGTTTTGTGTCGCACTTGGCATTGTAAGACACAAAATTCTTGTTGGAAAGCCTCAAAGGAATGGGGTGGTAGAGCAAATAAATAAAACTCTACTTGAGAGAGCTCATTAAATGCTCTAAATTGTTGGGTTCTAGAATCGTCATGAGTTTTGGGCCAAAGAAATTTCTACTACATGTTCGATCTTTGCATTCGTGCATTGAATTTAAAATTGTAGAAGAATTTTAGTCAGGTAACTCTTGTTGATTACTCTAATCTTAGAGTTTTTGGATATCCTACTTGTGCTCATATTAATGATCACAAATTAGATCCTAAAGCTATTAAATGCGTTTTTCTTAGCTATGCTTTTGAGTCTAAGGAGAAACATTTACATGTTTTGATCCTAAGTCTAGAAAAATTATTCTTAGTAGAAACCTTATATTCCTATTAGAAAATACCATCTTTTCATTTGTAGGACCATTTGCAACCTAATGGTTGCCAATCCTTTGGTAGCTCAACTACCTGAAAGTAAACTTAAGAACTAGTTGAAATACCAAGGGATCAATAACTATTAGGTTGCCAATGGTTCTACAAAAGAAAGGATCATATTTTCGAGGTTGAATATGCAAGATGGAAGGCATAACTTATTGTTAAAGGCTTCAATAAAAAAGGTGTTTAATTTAAAGACTTTTTCTCTCTTGTTGTTTGCCGTACCTCTATTTGCATCCTTCTTGTATTTGTTGCTCTCTTTGATTTCAAACGCAAACTATAAACTCAAGGTCAAAATTTTTCGAAGTGAATGTGAATGACGAGAGCATCAGATTGACATACTTGTGTGGGCTAGATCTCTTTTTTTCATACTGTTATATGGACATGCCCCAAGCCGCGTAACATTCTCTAAGATGTTGTGTAGACCTACACACCATTTTGCGGAACCAAAATACTATTTACATTTTTTTTTGGATTTTTCTTAATTTTTCTTATTTAATTTGACTCTTTTAAGTTAGTTTTATTCCTTTATTTCTTTGGATATGTGTTTTCTATAAATAGGTTATTTTAGAGTTTTGTAATTAACTTTTATCAACCTTTTATCAATTATTCAATAATCAAAACCTTAGCAATTTTGTTATATCTTTGAGATTGTTTTGAGTTTCTAGCTTGAAACTCATTATTTAAGGTTTGTTCTTGTGATGATTCTTTACATTAATACGTTGCGTCAGAACTGTGACAGAAAATTATTATATCTCATTGTGTCATCAAGCCTTCTGAGAATTTCTTTTGTACTTATCTTTGTTATAGTAAATTTACTTTTCTCGTTATTCGAATCATATTGGGCGATTCATGTAAATTCTTGTATCTTTTATTTATTGCTTTTCTTGCTTGAGTTAATTATCTTTTTATTTCTTACTTTTGCAAATACGCTTTTAATAATTAGATTTTTCTAATAAAAAACTATTAATGTGCAAAAATTCCTTCATCAATATTAAATAAAATAAAAAATTATAATTTTGAAAACTATAAAATATTTTTTAGTAGAGGTTTAAGTCAAAATTAGGCGATGCACCTGGATCGTGATTATGTTGACACCTTCTTAATATCTTCTTCATTTTCTTAAAAATAATAAAATAAAATAAAATAAAATTCAGCTCACATAAGAGCTTTTGATATGAATTTAAAATTTTCTCTCAAACAAAAATCATTAACTAACCTATTACAATAGTCTCAAAAATAAAACCACAAACGGTGGCCATTATTCCAAGTTCTGTAATCTGCAAGGCTATAAGGTAATAGATATTAAAATAACAATGTTGACACTAGCCCAAAATCAAAACCAGTCTCTAAGAAAGCCAATCCTAAGACCCTAAGATTGGTTAGGGTCTCTTTAGACATTCAGTCAGGCCCATGGGCAAGTAGCACCTTAGACCTATGATTCAGGACTTCTTCCTAGCCCATGGCGAGATCCTTAGACCATAGGCCTAAGCCTATAGACTTCTCCAAAGTCAAACTTAGATTAGGCCTTATTTTAGGCCCCTATGCGAGGCCCAAGACTAACAATAGTTTAGGCCATCTAAAGGCCTTCATCTCAAGCCCTTAGGCAAGATATTCGACCCAAGGCTGGAAGGGTGCTCCCCCAGATCTTCATGGCCGAGATCGGCCAAAGCCCACTCTCCAAAAGCCCAATTCAGTTGTCCTTAAATCCTAACCCATGGCTATCTTCAGACCTCAATCGAAGGGTCCACAGTTGTGAGCCATGATTTCATACCCAAGTCCAATCCCGTGTTATCCTAGGGTAGGATTCCACTGTCTTAGAAAACTATGTAAAGGGCTTAAAATTCTAGGGTTTAAGATCCTATCAACACTTTCGGACAAAAAAACTATCTCTTTGCTCTGTTGCTTTTTCACTCGGAGTGACAACGTTCGTCTATATCTCCACTAATTATTGTGATGGTTAATGTCTTTGGCCTAGATACCACCCCTTTCCTTCGAACTAGGAGTTCCTGGTGACAGCTCTGCTTTTATCCTGGGAAGAAATATCCATCCCTGAAGAAGGTGGCTGGCGAAGACATCCTCACCAGACCCATGGACATGTATTTGCACTTAGGTTTATTCTTGTATTCCCTTAGTTTGTTTATTCATGTCTTTTATTTCAATCATTGTATTAAGAAAATACTAAAAAATATACACTATTTGGATCAATATCTTTGGGATCAATACACGATCTAGTTTGGTTTTCATATTCTTATTTAGTATTATCCGGCCTAGACTAAAATGAGATACCAATAACATTGATTCTATCGGACTGAGAACATTCGGACCGATACCTACCTTACCCGAGTTCCCTTAACAGTTCAAGATTATCAAATCCGCACAAACAAACGGTGACAAATAAGATAAAAATATTTTTTCTCATAATATTTTTTAAAAATATGTAAATGTATAATTTTCTAAATGATATATTAAAAAGTCTTAATATCAACTATTTTTTTCAGAATTGTTTTTAATTTTT